>JAPYYX010001250.1:0-28509 GCA_030522605.1 Cremastinae sp. B BG-2022a | reverse complement strand
TTTCTAAAATTCCGATCCCAATGGTAATTTATATAAAAGAAAACTTATTATTTAAAATATTAACCGAATACGGGTTGAGAGCTGACCCAGGACGTAACAAGCAAAAATCGGCAAAAAATTGTATACCCTCGTGATTTCATCGAATGATCGTCCACGCAGGAAGAGCAATACTGCTCCATATCGAAACTGGAGCTTGAATGACTATTGACGAGAGAGAGAGAGAGAGAGAAATAAAATAAAAAAGAGAAAAAAACGGAGAGAGAATGACAGAAATTGACACAAAGAAACAAGAGAGAACCATACCCAGGAAAAAGAAAGAGAGAAAGATTCAACAATAGAGAAATTACATACAGAGAGAAAGAGACAGAGGTATTAACAAGGGAAAAAGAGTTACGACGAGCGAAATTTTGATACCCGATCCACGTCAGTGTAGGGCGTAAAACCGTTTCGATCCACCGGATCAAGCACTAGAATCGTCAGAGCAGACTTCCGACGCTTCCGGAACCGAACGATTATCCGGACTGGTTGGTTGTTCAGCTTCCAAGTGCTCGCGGATCGCATCTGTGTATATATACATATCTTTCTTCCAATGCATATATGCGCGCGAACAGATATGCATACGTCTACATACATGTACATATATTTTGTACATATGTATATGTTGTATGCATTGTATACATGTATACATTGTATATACATTTCGTATATATGTATGTTGTATATATACATGTATACATTGTATATACATTCCGTATATATGTATATGTTGTATATAAATGTTGTAAATATGTATATATATGTTGTAGATATGTGTATGTTGTACATATACGTATCAAGTATACATATATGTATACAAGTATACATACATGTATACACATATACGTATACATATGTACGTATTTGTGTATGTGGATGTTGTACATGTATACATGTACGTTCAACATTCCCTGTATTTCCCAAAATCTTCCTGCGAGCCCATTCTGGTGTCATGACACCCGCAAAGCTATATCGATTTGCGATCGATAACGCCTGTTGTCCGCTCAACTGTTATCTTTCGCATTCCCTGAATATATACATTCGCGTCCATCCCACAAAATTCGAGGACACAAAAACAAATTTTATTTTTCCACACTCTCTCCCGATTCGACGCCCAGTTTTTCATCCGGCGCGTCCAACTTCGACGAGAAATCGCGAGAGAGATTGCAGTCGCGAATTTTTTTAACTGAATTATGCGATGTGTGTGAATTTTTACATTTTTTTGGGACGATTTTCGAAATTGTTTGTGTAGTTTTTTTTTGGGATTGGGGAGAGCGTTGGTTACAATTTTTTGGAGGGTTTTCTATGAATTTTTGCTGAGGATTATTCTCTGTGTGATTTCGTTCCGTTTTGAAGAAATTTTTTGGAATTTTTTTTATTTTGGGGATTTTTTTGGTAATTGTTTTTGTGAAATTGCTTTAGTGTGTCAGTTTCAATTTTTTTGGAGTTTTTTGTATGAATTTTTGCTGAGAATTATTCTGTGTGTAATTTTTTTTCATTTTGAGGAATTTTTTGGGATATTCTTTGTGTAGTTGTATTTTTGTGAAATTGCTTTAGTACGACGGTTCCAATTTGGACTCTTTTCTACGAATTTTTGCTGAGAATTATTCTCTGTGTGACCTTTTTTCCATTTTGAGGAAATTTTTTTTGGAATTTCTTTTTTGGGAAATTCTTTGTGTAGTCATTTTTGAGAAATTGCTTTAGAATGTCGCTTCCAATTTTCTGGACTTTTTTCCACAAATTTTTGCTGAGAATTATTCACTGCATCTTAGTCAGCGCTTTTCCACGAGTTCAGCTCGGAAATTCTATACGTTACGTACGTATCACGCTCACAGTTCCCTTGAAAATTGCAACGGAGTATTTTTCTCAAAAGTTTACAGAATGAAAAACAAGTTGATTCTAACTCAATTAACAAATTGTGTTTCACTTAAACAAAACATTTGTAAATAATGAGAAAAAATTAAAAGTAATTTGTAATTAAACTAAGAAACAATAGAATTATTATAAATTTATGAAAACTATTAAATATTAAATATTTAAAAAATAAATTTATTTTTCGTAAATAATTGTAAAAATATTTCATTCTATCGATTTTGTTCAACCTCGCAAAATAATTATTCACCCTCCGTTGAGGAAAAAAAAAATTAAATATTCGAATGGGTCAATTTGATCGAAAACCGAATAATTTGAAAGATTATTCACCCTTGACCGTGATTCAAAAAATAAAATCCCCCACGAATCAATTATCTTTTCGCAAGTAACTAAATCGTTAAGCGAACGTTTAAAAAAGCAAAAAAAAAATCGGGTTTTGAGAACGAAAGGGAGTTCGAATATGACGTGACGGCGTATTGGTTATTCCACTTCATTCTTGAACGTAGTATGTGCAATGAGCTTGAAATTATTCTCGATCAATGATCCAGAAAGAGCGCGTCTAATGGATTGGACGAAGCGTCGTGTCAATCTCACGAGCGCATCCTCCTGGAACGCCCTTCGGAAGGACTCGCGCGACCCTCCAAAATATTTTTTAATCGCTCAAGTTCGAGTTTGCTCGGTTTAGAATAAATACACGCTCGGTTAAGAAAACAAGACGAAATTCAAAAAAAATATAACGACACTTACATGTATATTAAAAACGTCGTTTCAGAATGACATTTTTATTTGTAAGTATAATTAAATTTTTTATTTTTCAGATTTTTCAAAATTAAATTTTAAATAAAAAATGTAAATATTATGTTAAAACAAAATATTTCGTACTGTACTTATTTTTTAATAGAACTATTTAAAATAATATCAAATATATTTATGATAAAATAATATTCAGACAAAAAAAATCTTTTCTCACCTCTCGTAGTTTTTTCACCACGTTCGGTACGAGCTCTCGTTATCACGAGATTTTAAATCGCCTAATTCCTGTTGTTCCCTGTTTATTAAACGTAACTGCAACGCTGAAAGAAAAATCGCGATGGTTTTGAGATTTTCCTCGGCTCATAACGAAGCAGGGAAAAAATAGGGACAGAATAAACGATACGGGCCATGGCAAAGTGAGGAACAAACACTGGGTAACAGTGAGAAAATAAACAGGAAGGAAAAGCCGTCTTTTCGACGGTAAACGCGTCGTGTAACTCTCTAAATCTTTTTTTTTACTCTATATTATTCTCTCTCTCTTTCTCACTCTCTTTCTCTTCTCTCGACGTAATTCCTCTCGTTCCGGTGAGCGGAAAATTCTGCATGCTACCCCGAACAAGGAAAAAGCTCACTTTTGACGGAGAAAGAGAATTTTTTTTTTCAATGCCCTTTTTTTATTTATTTTTTTTTTTCATTTCTTTTTACATTTCTTCGCGCTCCTTTCGGTCGTTTACGCCCGGCCATTTCCTCGTTTTTGTTTAATTATTTATTATTTATTTTATTTTATTTTATGTTAAATTTTTTTTTTCGCTCGCATTTTCTCTCTCTTTTTTATTTCTGTGTTTTGTTTCATTTTTTTTCGCCTTCTCTTGTTTTTTTTGTTCCTTCAGAAACAAAAGCTCCGTCGGTTTTCGAGGAGAAAGAGAGATCCGGTTTCCGTACCGCGAGCTTTTTCACGCCGTTGAATCCTCAACGCTTTTCCACGAGTGTCCGACACACTCGAGCTCCTTCTTTCACTTCCATCCAGAGCTTTTTTTTTATTTTCCACTCGCCATAGATATCTCGCGAAGTGTTTGGCCTAATACTCGTGAGCTTTATTTTTTTTTTGTTTCTTTTTCTTCGCTTTTTAGCGAGAAATTTTACTCTCAGATCGTATAACCTATTTTCTTGAACATCAGATGAACGTAATTACTCTTCTTGCGCCTGTATTGATCCATGAAGATGTATTTTTTATATTTACTTCGTTAATTATTTTATTTAAGAAATTTATACTTTATAACACTCATTTTGGAATTTGTTTGAATTGTTTATTTTATATTTTATTAATTTATAAAATAAAAAAATTTGTGACAGTACTAGATCAATTGTTAATATATTAACAATTTTATGTTTCAAAATTTTTCACTTTTTAATACACTTTCAAAATATTTTTCGAATCAGAGTAAAAAAAAGAGAGAATTAAACGTGATTTTAAAGAATTTACGATTCCGTGATTTTTTAACATTTTCATCCCGGACGCTCTGTGATAAAACACGGGAATAAAAGTTTAGAGCCTCGTAATTTTCACCGGGATAATGGACAAGGAGGATTTTTGGCTAGCGAAAAAATAAGAGAGTGTAGCTCTGAACAAACGAACCATTTTTTCAGCAAACTTTCGAGGAAGCGAGGAGAAAGGAAGAATTGGCAACGAGCCTGAAATTATGAATGAAAAGAATACGTCTGTGATAAGAAAAGTTTGATCAAGAATGAAGGAAAAACGCGAGTGAGTCTCGGCTGGTCCAGCACGCCAAGTGGCCGGAAGTTTTTAAACAACCACGTAAACTCCGAAATGAGGCGAATAAAAAAATTATTAAATTTTATTTTTACATGAAAACTTTCTAGATAGAAAACCTTAAAAATAATTTTAATTTTTTTTTAAATTTTAATTTTAGTTTTGAGCTCTAAAATTTATTTCTTATCACATTTTTGTTTCAGGACATTGAAAATTGATCACTCAGTCAATCAATTTGTTTTATTCGATAAAAAATATGTTTTCTCTCTCGCTGAAATTTATGGACGTGTTTCTCTCCAGTTTCGAATCTCCCTGCGCATTCTCGTCTAGCTAATTAAATAGCCGAATCTCGAATTATCGACGTTACAAAGTCCACCGTCCGTGTCTGCTCTCTAATATCTCGATACGTTTCGAATAACCGAATCCTCCACAACGCGAGCTGTTTACGCTTGTAAACCGACAGCTCGGACAATGCGAATTCCAATCTGTACTCGTCCAGCTTTGCTTTCCACAATCCGAGAAATGGAATGAAAAATTCTGGAGAATTTTCTCGATAGAAATTCTAAACGAGAAATTACAGCTGAATTTTTATATTCTCAAATATTTTGCATATTGTGGTTCAGACATTTTTTGAATTTTTCAGCAAGAATTGAAAAATGGAAAATAGATAGATTGTGAATAAATAAATAAGGCTAAATTTTAGTTATTTACGATTTTGTTCGTTTATTACTAATTATCATTTTATTTTAATAATAAAAATATAATTTTTAAATTTTTTATGTTTTTAGGAGTTCAAGGACTCGACAATGTTTCGATAGACATGCCGGAAGCGGTCGCCGTGGGCTCGACTGTGACACTCACATGCAACTACAATCTGGGAAATGACGATTTATACGCTGTCAAGTGGTACAAGGAGAAAAACGAATTTTACAGATATCTTCCTAAAGAACTGCCATCCAAATCCGTTTTTGGAGATTTTAGTCACAAAGTTGACGTGAGTAAAGTTTTTAATAAAAAGAGAATTAAATTTTCATTAATATTTAATTTAAATTTTATTAAATTTTCAATAGTATATTTTTTTAACAATTTTTTTGTCAGCTTATAAAATAATATGAATCATATTTTCGTATAATTTTATTTTAAAGATGATATTCGAAAAATTTATAATTTGAAAGACAAAATGATATCGAGCAATTTGTTTAAACGTTTCGCAAGTTTTTCCTCGAGCAATCAAACTCCGAGATGAAATTATTCAGTTATTTTCAAACAAGAAAGGAGAAAGAAGCGGACGAAACGCGAGCTGAGAGACTATAAAAGTTCAAGAAAATCTATTTACCCCGATAATCTTGATGAATCTTTCCTCGTTCAGCCTCGAGTAAAGTGTTCGCGTCTAAGAATACTGATCGTTAAAAAAGCACGTTTACTAGTTGGAAAAAAATGAACAAAGAATTTGAGAGGGAATATAATGACAAACAAAGAACAAAAGAAAGATTGACCCACGAGTTCCAAAATCATTATTTATCTCGTGCTCGGTCAATTATTTTTTCAATTTTTTTCGAAAACCTTACGAGTGATTGGAACTGCACATTAGCGTCTGATTGACCGTTCGTAAACCAGCCATATCCTGGATGCAATATCGGGAGCGAGAAACGAATTTTCGGCTCGATGCATGCACCGGAGTCGAATATTACGTTCGATACGCGTTATTCGATGAATTTTGGTAGCTCGTTTCCGGAACGAAACGAGAACACATTTGCGTACAATGCCATTCAAAAAGTAGGTCGCGTTGGAACAAAAAGTATAGTGTTTTTCAAAAATTTTTCAAATTCGTTTCGATTTTCAATAACTATTTTTCTTATATTATAATAAAACCCATTTCATCAGAATCTTCATTAAATTTCAAGACGAAAAGTCTTTGAGCGCATGTCGATCCGACGCACCAGTCAAGAGTTATCGAGGGTCAAACGTGAGAGCCAATCCGAAAGTAGGAGTCACGTGACTCACTTACACGCGTCACGCTCTGATTGGCCGAACTCGATTCCTCGATAACTCCTAAACGACTGGTCGTATCAAAAAACGCCCAAATACTTTTCGACTTGGAATTTCATTTTCAATCAATTCATCCGATTTTCATGATTGAAATACGTTTTTGAAACGGCGTATACGAAATATCCTCACAGATCAGAACAAATTGGTCGTTGCTAGGAGTCGCGGCACTCGATTCGCTTTTTTCCTCTCTCGCACACGAGAATTTCGTCTTTTTCTCTTTCGAAACCGGACGTTTCATTCACTCGGATCCATCGGAACGTTTCTTCGACACAATGGATTTTCAATTACATTATCGCTGGGGAACGTGTGTCCACGTATCGAGGACGTATCGCCTGTTGATAAATTCGACGAGTACCGCCCCTTGAGCCTCCATTTCGACCCGGGCAAATCCAATGTCACTGTGTGCCGAGTCGAACGAATAAGAAAAGAGAATTAAACGCCACCGGATGAACCTGCATTGCTGGGGCCAAATCGATACAAACGAAACGGGCTTTCTACTTTTAAAAAAATCATAAATCCAATATTTAAACCAATTCATCTACCAGCGAGCTCATGCTCTTTGATTAATTGATTATCCGTTTTATCTACTTTTTCATTATTTAATATACGTTTTTTCATCATTACGTTTCCTCTTTATTTAATATTAATAAATTTTATTCAATTTGTCATAATTTGATATTTGACTTTTATTTAAAATTCAAAGATTTGAATTTTCGTATGTATCCATTATTGAACTGTTTTATATTTTATTTCATTATTTTTTTATTTTTCTATTCACGTTTTCATTGTCGATTTGATATTGAAAACGAAAAATATCAAAAAATCTGTCGCTTACGGTTCGTTCGATTTCTCCCTGAGTATTTTTCTCCCTTTATTTTTTAAATTCGCAAAAACCTTTCGGAAGAAAGAGCGAAAAAGAATGTCCATTTTTCAGGTCATAATATACGCGTGGAACTTTTTATTTTTCGCTTAAAAATAGTGCACGCGGAATCGGAATAAAGGAAAACGAGACGCGAGCGTGGCTGGGATGTAGATCGAAAAATAAAATAGTTTTTCGGGCCATTCATCGTTTTTTGGGAACGGATATACGGATCGGGCGAGCCCCCGCGTGCCCGTTTTGCCGAATTCAATTCACAATTTGTCGACGGACCGAAAAATAAAAAGAAAATCTCATTTCGATACGGACGCGAGAGGGAGAGAGCCGTGTCCTCCGCATTCGTGGAGCGTACACGGAGCTTTGAATCCGATCAATGGATCCTCCAACTCACGAGATATTCCATTCGAATGGGCTGCGAGCGCCACCAGAAAAATCAAAATAAAAATTACAAACAATAATATAAATACGAGAATGCAAAAAATTTCGC
The DNA here is from genome assembly GCA_030522605.1 of Cremastinae sp. B BG-2022a. NCBI lineage: Eukaryota > Metazoa > Arthropoda > Insecta > Hymenoptera > Ichneumonidae > Cremastinae sp. B BG-2022a. Next base: position 20,664 of record JAPYYX010001250.1, on the reverse strand, counting down.
AAATGTGTTAAATTATTGTAGGAAAAGAATAAATAATATAACACGGAAATTTGAAAATTAATTAATTAATTTTGATAAATAGAAAGATTATAAAAAATTATCAGTCCGAGTTAAAATTTTTGGAATGAAATTGAACTCTTTTTTTAACAAAATACAATTTATTTTTTTTGCTGAGAACTTTCTAAACTTTTGTACACTTTTTATTATTTAAATTTTAAAAAAATGATCAGCAACTGAATTACTGTCCATTTTTTTTCCATTTTTTATTAATCATTAAATAAATACACATCAAATATTCGAAGAATGGGTCATTTTATTAAATAAAACGACATTACTTCACAGAATAAACAATAAAGCTCTGAATCGCATTTTTATCCCGAATTAATTAATTCATATTAATGGTTCATTTCTCAAAAATTGACAGTCTGAAAAATGACAGACATACTGAAAAAGTTTAATCGTGATAAATTTGTATTTTCCTTAATCAATGCTCTCGTAATACGTTATATTCCAAATAATTTTATCCAATTGTTAATTCTTTCGATCCTCCATTAAAGCTTCGAAATATATTTTAATTTGCGAAATGGACATCGAATTATTTGTCAGTCGGTTAAGGCTTGCTCATCGCTCTGTAATTCATTTTGTCTATTGATTTTTGAACAATCAAAGTGAGTGCAGCACAGTGAAATAATGATACTTCAAATTGTTACTCACGTTGATCGAGAGTTAATAAATTTTATCCAGCGTCGTTTAAAATTTGCTTTTTCCCATACATCGAATTACAAAGCAGTCAATAAATCTTTTCAATTATAATATACGAATATAAATTGTTGACTTTTCAGTGCGTTTACTCATTCATTTATTTATGTTCATTATACAGAAAATTCGTTCCATGGGTTTTCACAATTTGTATGACCAGTTTATGGCATTTTGTATATTATGATTTTTTTATTTTGTGTAAAAACAGTAACTGAAGTATTAATCACAATAAAAGGATACACAGAGAGCAACATAATTCATTTCAAAAGGAATACGAATTTTCAATTAAATTTCAATTGTTGGTAATATTTCATTACAAAATCACGATCATTCATTGTGATGAAAGAAAACGAAAAATAATATCCTGTTATGATTAAACGCGTGATTGATACATCGTATTTATTCTGGAGCAAAAAATAATGGAATTAATCGAAGTTGTCATCGTGCGATTAATGTTGGAATAAAATATATATCTCGTTGCTTTTGAAACAATTACAAATGAAACTGAGTCGAAAGCACCGTTTTCGTGCCAATAAAATAAGTTCCTATAAACTCAATTTAATAGAATGTACTAAATTGTTCTCTCAGTGTCAAAGTGATCGTGCACCGTGTCGAAATGGAAACACGATTTTCATGAAAACCGGGAAAATGAGAATAATTTGTGTCGCTGCGTTCCACATTTTATTCAATAAAGTATTGAATTATCTGAGTAGGGAATGAGAAATTGCGAAATCACTAGGGAGGATTTTCGTAATTTTCTGGTTAACCGCATATCAATTTTCTCTCTCTCTCTCTCTCGCTTTTTATATACAGAACGTACTGGATAGAATGAATTTCGATCTTCAAAAATATCAACGTCTTCAAAAATTCGAAATTTAATATGCAAATCCAAAAAAAATTCTTGATAACAATTCGAGGGATATATTTTCAGGGAATTTCAGGTCAGATCGATATTTAATTTTCAACTATTAGGTGTATGACTTAATTTTTACAGATTTTTACTCTTTTTTAAATTTTCACAAAATTTAAAAAAAATTGTAAAAAAATTTAAATTAATCGTTAATTTTAAAGAAAAATCTATTCATCCCCCTTGACCCAAATTTTTGCTATTTATTTATTTCTACATATATTTCATTAATTAATTCATTTATCGTTGTAAATTTTCTCTCTTTCCATCAAGGTAAATAAAACCGAATAAATATATCTCTCGCAGGATAGTGGGAGAAAAAATATAGAAATCTGTGTGTTGTGCCAATTTAGAGAGTCGAAAAGAGCCCAAATCTAAATAAAAATTTTTATAAATTTCCAATCAATCTTTCATTTAAAAAAAAATCCATTCATCCCCTTTGACCCAAATTTTTTACTATTTATTTAATTCCACATATTTCATTATTATTAATTCATTTATCCTTACAAATTTTCTCTCCCTCCATCAAAATAAATAAAACCAAATAAATACATCTCTCGCAGGATAGTGGGAGAAAAAATATAGAAATCTGTGCGTTGTGCCAATTTAGAGAGTCGAAAAGAGCCCAAATCTAAATAAAATTTTTTAAAATTTCCAATGAATCCTTCATTTTAAAGAAAAATCCATTCATCCCTTTTGACCCAAATTTTCTACTATTTATTTAATTCTACATATTTCATCATTATTAATTCATTTATCCTTACAAATTTTCTCTCTCCATCAAGGTAAATAAAACCGGATAAATATATCTCTCGCAGGATAGTACGAGAGAGAGAGAATACAGAGATTTGTGCGTTGTGCCAATTTAGGGAGTCGAAGGAGCGTAAGGGAAAGGGTGGCCGGGTTTAACGTACAGAATTGATCGTGTATGATTTATATCCTGCCAGCGGCAACATATACAATTAATAGTTGTTGCCGAAGCATTGTTCGACTGCGGTTCCTGGTACGATAAAGGGAGCGAGAGAGAGAGAGAGGGGGACATAGATAAAGCGAGATAAAGACAAAGACAGAGATATCGAATGGCAGCCGAGCCAATAATTCCGCACACTTTTGCCTCGAAACTTCAGCCATATTTGCACGGATATCGAAATTCCATCGATATGATGATAAACACCGTTCCGTTCACTTGATCAATCCTGCGGCTGGTCCGCGTTGAATTAACTCACATCTCAAATGGATATTATATTCATCAACCGGTTGAATACTCACGTCAACGCTCGCCATCCGTTTTCTTCTTTCACCACTCTCTCCGTCTCACTTTTCGATCCGTTGTGTGTGCATCATGATCGCGAATTCGGCTCGCTCTAAATTGACAACAAGACAAACAATATGCGCCCGATCGTTTAAATTGGCACCTGTCGCGCGGTCGTGTTCACGTCGCGGTTTTACGCACTCTCGATCCAGCGGAAAATTATGTTTTATTAAAAAGGAAATCAGGATATAAATCACAAATATGAATTTGTTGAATTCACAGGGTGGTTAAGTTTTGTTCGTATTTTAAAGAACGTTTAACGATATTTTGGAATTTATTGATTCATCATTTTTTGATCAATTATTATGAATAAAATAATTATTATTATTTTATTTTATTTATATTATTTTATTATTTTATTTTAAAATAATAATTGTTATTTTATTTTGTAAATTATTGTTGTTAGGATTGCTTAATTTATTTTGTATTAAAAATTTTCTGGATACGATATGATAATAAAATTCACTGATATGATTTTGGAAAAAATGGATTTCATGATATTTTTGAATTATTTTATAGAAATCTCAAAGCGACAAGCACCGAGTCGTCCTGACAAACGTGACTCGAGATCTCGATGGGAAATATCGCTGCGAGGTATCCAGCGACCAACCGCATTTTTTGACGATCATGGTAGCGAGCCACATGCACGTTACCAGTGAGTAATAAAAAAAATCAAAATTGACTATATAATTTCTCAAATAATATTCAGAAAATGATTTCAAGTCCAAAAAAATAAGCAAAAAATATAAATTTTTTTAATAATAATTTTATAGAAAAATGAATAAATCTTAAACACAAAAATGAAGAATGAATTGAAGAGGAAATTGGAAACTTAATTTGTACAAAATAAAACAATTTCTCAAATATTATTCAGAAAATAATTTCAAGTCCAAAAAAATGAGAATAAAAAATAAGCAAAAAATATAAAGTTTTTTTTATAATAATTTTATAGAAAAATGAATAAATCTTAAACACAAAAATGAAGAATGGATGGAAGAGGAAATTGGAAACTCAATTTGTACGGAATAAAACAATTTCTTTAAGCTCGATCTGAAATTTCAACAATAGAGCTTTTTTTTCATTTTATTTTTCTCTTTTTTAACTCTCATTTATTTTTTTGCGAATATTACACTGCATTACAGGGGAGTCTCTTGATTCCTTTGGCTTCTCCGTGTCCTTTGTTAACCTTATCGTGATGAGAAACGAGGGAAACCGGAAAGCGAATCGGATTATCACCGATTTAATCTGCGTCTAATCAACGCAAAGCTTTTTTCCGTTTCTTTCTTTCTTTTTCTTTTTTGCTCCTGTTCCTCCGTCTCTCGTTAACGACGTAAAAATTCAGTCCACGCAAAAGCTTAGCATTGCTCGCCTTTTCCGCGTATCATTAAAATCCGAAATCCTGTTACCTAACGACTCGTGGTCAAGCCTCGAACCGCTGACACAGGAAAATCGAAGGATCAAAGCTCCTTGCCAGACTCCGTTATTCCCGATCTCATTACAAAGTTTCTTATCGTTCCACGAACGTAACTTATCGATTGAATTTCAATCCTTTATTGTCAAAGGGAACGAAATATTCATTTGTTGTTATTATTTACTATATATTATTGTTATTTTAATTTTAGATCGAAATTGAATGTATTGCAAACATTTGTTCTTTGAAAATATCCTTGAATATATTTTATGAATACTTAACAGAATTATGTCTTTAATTTTGTTAAAAAATAATTTAGATCTTTTTATGAAAAATGAATGAACGTTTCTATAATTTATGTTTAAATAAAATTATTCTAATTTTTTTTTTTTTCAATGGACAAATATGGAAATATTAATTTAAATTCAGTTTAAGGATGAACTAAATGTACATTCCCTGATAAAAATGACTTTTCCATACTGAATTGTGAAAATTTAGTCTTTGTTTATCTGTTAGAACATTGAAATTTTTTATTGTGTTATTTATAATTCAACAATTTTCATATTATTTATTGTTTGAACAATTAAAAAACAAAAATTTTAGACAATATTGTTTAAACTTGGTTATTAACATTTTTTATGTGTACTGATAGTAGAAAATGATTATTAACAAAGACGAATCATTTTAATCAATTTTTACGTACTGTTAGAGTAGAAAATTCACTTTATTGTTATAAGTGGATAATTTCTTAAAAACTGTTTAATTTAAGTTATTGAAATTTGACAGAAAAATTCTTTAATATTCAAACATCTTGAAAAAAAAATTTACAAGTAACTACTACCATTTTTTCGATATTTATAATTTATCTTAATTTCGTTTTCAATAAATCTGCATAAGAATACATGTAATATTCAATTTATTATAACTTTTAATCAATTTAATGAATTGAGTTGAAATTTACAGATTCGCATTAAAGTTCTATTATCAATGACTAGTCAAAATTTCAGATTTTTATCACCGTTTCGAGTTATCCAATACATCATTAAATATAATGAAATTAATAAATATTCTTCGATTATTAGTTTTGAAATATATTAAAAAAAATTAATTTTAATTCGAGAAAAAGTTCAAATTCGATTTTTTTTTTGCAAAAAAAATCTGGATCGAGCTTTTTACTGTTAGAATTCTCTGTCCGGTGTCCTTGAATCGTCACCGAGAATGAAAGAACGATTATTGATGCTGACGCGTACGAAAGAATCGATTATCGATGGCCGCTATAAATTTCAGCTCTCCCGGACGGCGGACCAGTCTTGCTGGTTGAAAAAGGGAGATACGAGGTCGGGGACGTGATAAGAGGCAACTGCACCGCACCACCAGGCAATCCACCTGCCAATGTAACTTGGATCATCAACGGGAATCCGGTACGTACTCGTGAGAATAAAAGGATCATTTACGGCTCCCTTCGCCTCTTTTTTTCTCTTTACATTTTTTTTGACGCACTCAGGATTCTTCAGACTTGAACGAGAGCTGACGTTTATTTCGCAAAAAACTTCCATTATTCGTCAGCGATAAAAAAAACTCTCGAGTATCGCGAAATCTTTTCACTTGTTTATGATAATTTGAAAAAAAAAAATTTAAGAAATTTTTGATTTTTTAATTCAAATTTTTGAGTTTGATAAATACTTAATTTTTAATCAAATTAATTTAATATTATTTTATAAAATTTATAAAAGTTTTTTTGCGTTGTGTATTTTGTAATGAATTTCAAAAAAAATTTTATTATTTTTTGGTTCTCTCGAATCAAAATATTAAATGAAAAATTTTCAATTCATAAATTCAATATCGAAAAAAGAATTCCACGAATAAAATTTGAACGCAGATTTCATTTTATATCCCACTTTTATCTTTATATTGAATTTTCAATCCATCCCGTGTCGTTTTGATAAAGAAAGTGAGATAAAAAAAAGGAGGAATGGAACAAACATTATTCCTCAGCAATATCTCGATCCGGATCTCGAGATAGGGGAAAGTTTGCGAAAATTGAACCGCGAATGAGAGAACGATGGGAATTCTCGAGAACATAATGAGCCCGAGAAGTCTTCGGATAATCGGAATATTCCATGAGTTAGTGATAATCCTGAATACTGTTGGAATTCGCTGGTGTCACTCTCATTCTATTTTTTGTCCTCCCTCGTGCTCTCTCTTCACGTTTTTTCTCCGCTGCACCGAGAAGTGGATAAAGCCCTGAGGTTATTACGTACGCGCTGTATTCTTGAAAATATACGAAATCGATTATTCGTGAATAACAATCGAGGAAAATGTACTCAAGGAAGATCTGACTCTCCCATTTTTCTCACGAATTTATGAAGAGATTTAAGGAGAAAATTTAAGACCGCACATTTTATGAGAAGAAATTTTGCGATTTTTAAAAAAGTGAAATTTATTAAAAATGAAATGTAATAAATTGATATCGAAATGAAAATTATTGTAAAATGATCTAAATTGCAAAATGATGATAAATAATGTCACATGAACGTAAAATACAAAAATTTGATAAATAAATTTAAAAAAATGTTATTTAAGTGAAAACTTTAAAATAAAATAAAATTAACTAAAATAGTGAAAAGTAATAAGATAACTGAAAGATAATTCCTCTGTCATCGTAAATAAAAATTCAAACAGAAAAATTATTTTCAGAAAATAAAAATAATTTTAAAAAATCAAAAATAATTTCAAAAAAAAAAATAATTTTAAAAAACCAAAAATAATTTCCAAAAAATAAAAATAATTTTAAAAACCCAAAAATAATTTCCAAAAAATCATTTTCAAGACCCCAAAAACCTCAAATACTAAAAAAATCTCAAAACCAGGATCATTTCAATCCGCAAGCTCCGACATGCGAAACATCAGTATCAACCACCGAACTTTAACGGTTCAACAGTAAAAACCCCGTACTTAAAAAAAGCGTGTACTTTATTATCGTAGGATATAAAAATCCACTAAAAATAAAACAGAGAAATAAAAAAAAAATGAACAGAGAGTCTCCGTTTAAGAGGAGTGTCTTGCGCGGAATTAAGTGGCCGGAGGCTCATAAATGAAGACAGGAAGGACATCGCACTCTCGAGTCTCAAGTGGGAAGAGAAGAAGCATGAGAGGAACATGGACGAGAGAGAAGAAGCGAGGAGGAGGAGGAGGAGGAGGAATGAGAAGAAGGGACGAGGCGAGCAGGAGAAGGCTCAGGATCACGAGAAGGAGAGTCAGACATCGTGTACGCGTCATCGTGGATTTTTAACTCGTTAAGGGTCCCGCCGTATGTCGGGGTCGTTACATAGTTACAACTCGTGTAAAGAACTAATTAACTGGAAAGCCACGAGATAGGCAAGTTCTCGCGAGCCCTCGTGTATATACGCGAGAACTTTATACGCTCGCTCTCTCTCTCTCTCGTATTTTCTTTTTTCTCTTCTCTCTTCTCTCTCTCTCTCTCTCTCTGTATTTCGTATTATCTCTCATTCTCTCTTGTTCTCTCTCACGCTAAAACGTATACGCGGTGGCACATGCACGGAGCATAAACGACTCTCAACCCTCGGTCGTCAACCCGGGGCGATATAACGTGCGAAGAGAGCCCGCGGAAGATCCATTCGCCGCTTCCGGCCACTGGAATACGAGAAGGACGCGAAAAATCGAGATATTTCCTATCTTTCTCTTTCTCTCTCTTTTTTTCTCCCTCTCGACAAGATTTCTCGACATCCAGATCTTATCGCGCTTTTATGGCTGATTCTGTGCCAGGGAGGATTGATTTCCGAATTCACAGAGTCAAGGGTTCATGGTTTTTTTATTCATTTGAGGGATTTTCTTTGTCGATATGGAGATTTTGGGTTTTTATGATTTTTTGATTAAATTTTTTATTTTCAAATTTTTTTTAAATTTGGAAATTGTTTAATTTGATATTTTTGGTTGTTTTTGTTAATTTTCGAATTTTATTTCAGAATTCAGAAAGGATTCATTTTTTTGTATTATTTGAGGTTTTTAGAGACTTCAGTATTTTCATTTTTTTTTCATTTTGAATATTTTGTTAATTTGATTTGTCAAATTTGATATTTGTCGTATTTTTTTTCTTATTTTTTAAGGATTTTAGAAACTAGTTTTTGGATTTTTCCAATATTTTCTTTCTTTTTGAATATTTTGTTTTATTTGATTTGTCAAATTTGATATTTTTCGTGCTTTTTTTCTTATTTCACGATTTTAGAGACTTTTTTCATTTTTTGAATATTTTTTCTTTCTGGATATTTTAATTATGTGATTTGATAAATTTGATATTTTTCGCGCTTTTTTTCTTATTTCACAATTTTAGAGACTTTTTTCATTTTTGAATATTTTTTTCTTTTTGGATATTTTAATTACTTGTGTGATTTGATAAATTTGATATTTTTTTCGTGCTTTTTTCTTATTTGATTGATTTTCGAGATTTTTTCGATTTTTTCGATTTTTTAAATATTTTTTTTCTTTTCGAATATTTGATTTATTCGATTTGTCAAATTTGATATTTTTTCGTGTTTTCTTTTATTATTTTTCTACGTCATTTCTCTAGTAGGCTTTACGAAGATTTTCCGAGGGCGTTTTCTGAAATCTTCGATCTGTAAATTATTGCCCAGACGAGAGCTTTTTCTTTCGGTCGATAAGCCGGAGTGTCGGCCCGGCTCGCGGTAAAAAGTGATTGCTAAGCCATTTCGTGGGTTCGAGAAATTGATGATTAGCCCCGGAGTAGGGCAGACTTTTTTTTCCTCCGTTCCTTCCTCTTTTTTGTTCGAGATCGACAGCGGTTTTCGTAAATTCACTAGTAATGTTCACTTCAGAAGTCATTGTCGAAGCGCTTATTTTTCTCGGAGAAGATTTTTGTTTCCAATCCGTCACTTTCCGAACTAATCAACTTGACGAACGACTCTTATCGAATGACCGACCCGAAAATAAAGTGATGGCCTACGATAAAAAATTCATCCCTAAAGTTCAAGATTTTTTCTCTCAAAGTAACATTTTTCCACAATTTTTTTCGATTTGCAAAAAAATATAATTTTTAATATCATTTAAAATAATTTTTATAATAATAAGTAATAAATAAACAAGTAATAATAAATTAATAAAATAAGTCAATAAAAAATCGTGAACAAAAAAAATAATTTCAATAATAAAAAAATTATTAATAAATAATAATTAATAAAATAATTTATAAATAACCGCTCGTGATCATTATTCTAATAAAAAAATTCTTGTTTGTCTCTTTTTGACAGGTGAACGCGAGTTTCGTTAAAAGAAATGTCAAACCTAGCAATATGACAGAGACTTTCGCTGGTCTGGAGTTCGAGGTGATACCGGACAGCTTCAAAAATTCGAGGCTCCAGATCGTTTGCGTGGCGAGTGTCTTCAAACTCTACAATGAACGGGCTGACATCGTCCTCGACGAGGAACGTCCGAAGCTCGCTTCGGTGCTTGGTACTCGTGACTCACCTCACACTGGTAATCAGATCGGACTCATGAGCCTCGTTGAACACGTTTCATCGTTGCCAAAATAATTAGAAATCGATCAGTCGATTATTGTTACATTTTTCAAAAAATAAAATAAAAAATTTTTGAGACGACCAATTTTTAAGAATAAAAGAATATTAAAAAATATTTTAATAAATTTTTCGTCTAAATTGCAAAAATGCTTATCAGAATTTTGTACGTGTAGTTTATTAACGATTTCGATTTCGATTTCAAAATCACAACGATAGTCTGATCTCGATTTTCCATTATCGCTTCTCCCAAGAATTATGAGCGATCCTTTGCAAAGATTTATTGCACCCAGTTTTTGATTATATATTTTTTTTGTTTTTTCAAAATTACGTTGATAAAATATTTCTATAAATATTCGTAATAAAATGTAAAAATTAATCAATTCATAATAAAATTAATTGCAAAATGAATTTGACGAAAAAAAATTATTTTAAATCAATTAGATATTAAATTAAATTAATTGGAAAGAAATTAGACAATGAAAAAGATTTTTGAATTATTTACAAGCTTTTTAAAAAATATTAAAAAGTTATTATCCACTTCAATTTATTAATAATATCGATAAGCTTTCATTCACTTTAATTTTTTACAATAAATCCTGCTTAAATTTTATTATTCCCCATTTACAACTTTTTTACTCCAATTATAATAAATTTTATTAATTTACCTAAAATATCTCACGTTACAAAAAATTCTTTACCCTGTATTTACCCAAATTATTTTCAATTTCAATAAATATTAAAAATGAACAAATAAAAAATAACAACCAAAAAATTTAATTATTTTTTCAGGTGCAGCCTCGAAGGTCGTTGCTCAATGGGTGTACTTCGTCGTAGCAGCGAGCTGGCTGCTCTCCGTCCCGAGATAACAGGCGACTGTAGACGAAAATTGTGCGTAGAATTGTAACAGAAAAAAAAAATGGAGAAGAACGATCGCTACGAAAAGACGAGAATCGATTTTTCATTGCGGATGAAACGACGAAAAAAAAAATAAGGGATAAAAAAAATGAAGAGAAAGCTGTGAACTGACTGATTAATTCGATGAAGATCGCACGAGGAAAAAAAAATCGACGAAGGGAGAGAATTTCATCGAGCGTATGTTATTCGTGTAAATAGGCTAATGATTTAAACGAATTACGTGCATATACATATAAATATATATATTATACATAAATATGAAAATAATGAGCAAATTCCTCGTAACGAGGAATTCGCGACGAGAATTGTAATCTATAAGGTAATGTAATTGTGTTAGATCGACGATATTCATTCCCCGTGAGTGTCACAAAATTGTACGACCGGAAAAAAAAATGTTAAAAGATCGAGAAATTTGTATCGTTGGAACAAAACGAAAAAAAAAATCAAAAAAATTTTTTTTTTAATTTTTGAGATTTTGTTTAAAAAATTTTTAATCATGGTTTTCAAATTTTCTATGAAAATTACACGTTCGTAATCTTTTTCCAATGAAAAAGAAATTTAATAAAAATGTTAATTTTTTGTAATTTTTGTTTATAATAAAAAATGGACGTACGTGTAATTTTCTTGAGTGAGAATGTCTCACGTCGTTGTTTCAACGTTGCAAATTTCTAAATGACGTTAATAATTGATAAGACATTCGAGACGATAAAAAAAAATCATCGAGTGACACGTGACGAAACAAATATTATACGATGTTTTCTATCCTGTGACGATTATTTTGATACCTCCGAAGAGTACCACGAGTAGCTAACACGAATACGTCCTGTCAAGTTTCTAGATTTGAGGAAAAAGACGATAAAAAAAAACAAAAACAGAAAAAAAAACGTAAACACTGTTATTGTTTCATGACATTCTTTTTTGATTTCGTGATTATGATTACGAGAAAATAAATGAATTGAATTCTTCGTTAAATATTGTCATTGTTCACAGCAAAAAAAAATCCTCGTACCTAAGCAAATCCTGACAATTTTGCATTTTTGTTTGTGACTTTTTCACAATGAATTATTGAAATCTTTTTTTCTCTCTTTAATAGTTGTCTAATAATTAATTAACGATTTTTATATAATTGTTTAAATGGTAAAATAAAATTTATTAATATTCTCAATGGGTGCCAAGCAACGTAAAAAATTATGAACAAAAATTATGCTTTGCATGAGTTTTTAAGGGATATTTGTAAATTTGCAATTATATTGTCAACAATTTAAGCAACTTTAAAATAAAATATCTTTTGATTCGTTTTCAGATTTGGTATAGATTTTCATATTTTAAATCAAAAGGACCATGCCCAAATTTTAGTTATTTCGTATTTATCATTAAGAAGTCATGCACCATTAAATTTCGTCTCGATCGTATTTCGAATCCTGCCTATGTTGGAATCCCGTTCATTTACATTCTTTTTGGCTTGTTCGCTCTTTACTTCCGTTTGTAAAGATTTTCGTAGTGTGTACGTACGGATTACGAACGAATCCAATCCTCGTCCGTCCTCGGGATTATACGGTGTCTCGACTCCCGGCAACAGTAATTTTACGAGACTTAATGAGCTCATGCGAAATTCCAACTGAGCGAATGTGTTTCACGAGTACGTATTAAAGCGTATACCGCAGGATCGTGTGTGCTTACGGATGTGCGGTAAATTACACATCCCATCGGACTCTGCAGCGCCGGGTCAACGACCTCGTACCCAAGGAATCCAGGAAGAATACCAAGAGAAAAAAAACATGCGACTCAGGAAGGAAGAATCAAAGTGCTAGTCTCCATTGTATTCATTTTTAGCTCATTTTCACCTGAAAAAAAAAAGATTCAATTTAATAAAAAAAAAGAGGAGATAACGATCGAGACAAAAATAGCAACGTTATTATTGAGATTGATGAAATAAAGAGTTGGAAATGTATGGCATTCATTTATTTTCAAAAAATTATGATGAGAGAAATTTTAATTTAATTTAATATTCATCTTAATTTTAGGCAAACGTAAAAAATACTGAAAATTACCTAGAAGAGTCCAAATCCAAGATTCCAATTTGTGTAGGTGATGTTTGGAGTTTTTGGAAAGAGAAAGAATTAACCAGAAGACAGAATTGGATATTTTTTATTCTAAAAAATCAAACAAGAATTCAATTAGATTACGATTTTGAATATATTTTGAATCTGAATAGAATTTTGAGTAATGAAAAGTAGACAATTTTAAGTGGTGCAAAATTTCAATAACGTGCTGAAATGATAAGTATGATTTTATAAGAGCAGTTGTGATTCAATTGACTTTAAGAATAAAGAACGATTTTTTCACGATTCTTTTTGATCTTTCATATACAATCATATTTTTTCATAATTATCAAAAATTTCAGAACACGTGAATTTAAAGATAAAAATAAGTAGTATAATTTGATAAATATTTCAGCAATGAAAGAGTAAGAAGAACCAAAAGATCAATTTGGAAAACGGTGACTGGTAATTAGGATAAAAGGTGAATATCGACGAAATGAATAAATGCAATATTTCGGAATATCAGCCACATTTAATATTAATAACAAGCTATTTCAAAATCAATACGTCATCTTACAAAATGAAGAATAATTAAAGAATAAGTTCGCGAGTTTTTATCTATGATTGAACTTTAACGAAAATTGCGAAATTGAATGTTGAAAATATTAATAATTAAAATAGAAAATGAAGATTTTCTTTGATCGAAGATTTATGAGAAATGTCTGGACATTGAGATGCAAGAAATCCTCGAAGATAAATTTGCCGCAGGACCGTGACTCTTGGATGGTCCTCGTATGGCCTTTGTAAGGATTATTGCCAATTTGACTAGGCGATTACGACCTTTACGTGGCTTCCTCAGAAATTGCGCTCTGAAGTTTCATTCCTGCAACTTCCATCGTTGCCGCTCTTATTTTGCTCTTCTCCAGCCCCAACATTTGAAGTTTCTCCATTTGCTCCGTCACAAAGATCACCCGTCGCTTGAAATAATCTTTTGCGTCTTCTATATTCTTTTGAACGTAATAGCCAGTTCCGATGTCCACGATGACGCTACTCGTGTCCGCCAATCTTCCAGGAACGTACATTGAATCCGTAAGCGGAACAAGAATTTCTTTACCTAAAAAACAAAAACTTCTTTTAAAAAATATCTCGAAAAATTACGAAGTTTATGTTTCTAGAAATATCGAAAATTATCCTATATTTATGAGTAATGGGATTTCTATCATCTTGATAACCAGAAATTGATTCAATATCATTCAAATTCAAAATTTAATAATATAATATCATGATAATAGCTTTAAAAAGTTTCCTGAACATTGCGATTTGAAAGAAAAACACATTTTCAAATAATGAACCTCATTATCAGCGGAACAAGAATTTCTTTACCTAAAAATAAACTTCTTTTTAAAAAAATATCTCGAAAAATTACGAAGTCCTTACATATAACCAATTATTCTATATTTATGAGTAATGGGATTTTTATCAATTCGATAACTGAAAATTGATAAAATATCATTCAAATTAAAATTTAATAATATAATATCATGATACTTAATACTTAGCTTTAAAAATTTTCCTAATCATCGCGATTTGAATGAAAAACACATTTTCAGATAATGAGGTTACTTAACCTCCAAAATATAATTTTGCACATAATAAAAAATGACAAGCAAAATTAAAAAAGCGACTGACCTTCCGCTTCAGGTGTAACTTTGTCAAGAGACGCGGTTGATTCTTGATACTTGTTTTGTGCGACTTTAAGAGTATGAAGAGATCCTTGGAAAAGTGAGATTTCCTCGTCCAACTGTCGTTTGAGTTGTCCGAGTTGTCGAAGGTTCAATTTCGTCAAATCGATTTGCTGAAGGTGCGGAGCTTCGGTCGAGGATATCGTTGACGACATTGTCAATTATCTTTTCTTTGCTTCTTCTCGTAATTATTAATTATCGAATAATTGTCGAAATTTCTATGGCACTCTACACCGCACGCGAGATTGCCATTCGATACGTAAATATGACCGAAAAAGGATAACGGGAGTGATTGCACACCAGCGCCGCAACGGACAAACTAGCTCGAAGTATTTCGGTTGATAATTTCAATTTTATAGCATTTGGTAAAGTAAAATCTGTTCTTTCCTCGCATTATCTAGATTACCGTTGAAAGGTAAATGTCGATAAGAAAGTGCGAAAAAAACTCACAAGTGGCGCTGCCTGTACGTTTCAGGCGCAACACATTTTCTACTTTTAAAAATTTTTTAATTTATTTTAAAAATTGTATATTATAATTAAGCTATTTCTTTAGGCTCTTCTTGTACTTTTTGTACTATTTCTGATAAAAAAAAAGATACACCACGCGTTTCTATCTGCTTTTCAGCCATATCAAAAAGTCATTTTTTAAGTTTTGACATTGTTTATTTTCTGAACAACAGGTACACTTTTGTAGAAAACTTGATGGCACATTCCTGTAGGTCCCAAGAATAACCAAAGAAAATCAGCGCTGCTCTTGCATTTTTGTATAAAAGTCTGAATTTTGATCATTCCGACAGGACTAAAGCGATATTTCTTGCGTTTTGTGACGAAATACTGAGCAAATCCACATTCACACGGCGCTTCATGTCCCGCGGAGTACAAAATCAACGGAATTTCCCTCTCTCCTCCCTTTCACGACCAATGACCTTTCTCATTTTCTCTTGTAATCTTTTTTAATTGGGAATTGTTTTTGCTTCTGTGAACGGACTTCGTAACATCTCGCAATACCTTTCCTGAAAATTTAATAAAAAATTAATGATAAACAATTTTATACATATATTTCAATTATTGTATATTATATTTTGTT
The DNA here is from genome assembly GCA_030522605.1 of Cremastinae sp. B BG-2022a. Taxonomy (NCBI): domain Eukaryota; kingdom Metazoa; phylum Arthropoda; class Insecta; order Hymenoptera; family Ichneumonidae; species Cremastinae sp. B BG-2022a. Next base: position 4,937 of record JAPYYX010001250.1, on the reverse strand, counting down.
GACGATTACAGAAATTTAACAATCCTACTACAGGAGTATTTGAAGTGTATATTTTGTTTTGAACTTATTAATAAAGTTATTAAAGTAATCAGTCTCCAATAATTTGTAAAATTAAAATAATGAATTTTCACTGTTTTATCGATGACCACAAAATCAAATAAATTTTGTTGCATTTTCGAGTCACGAGTAACGCGGGAGCCTCTTTCAGATTTCAGATACTGACTGATTATCCCCCACTCGAAACTGAATCGAGCGCGATGCCTCGGGTTATATACGTACGTTCTTCTCAGTCGGCCAGCAGTACCGGCAATTCCCATCGAGAAGTATACACGTCACTCTTCAGAAACCAGGATCATAAACATGGATTTTGAAATTCCAGACTGGGTGAATCGTGATTTTATTCACAAAGTTTTCAAAATCGCAGAAAATGATGACTCGGTGGATATCATCGATTTCGTCGTTAAACCTGCAGTTGGAAAAGGTGAAAATTATGGAAGTGTCATGTTTCGATGCAACGTTGAGTATTCCATCAACGAAAATATTCAGAAAAAGTCTGTGATCTTGAAAATCACTCCGTTAGCAGAGGGAGCTCAAAAAGCAATGGTGAGAAATTATTATTTGTTCTTATAAAAATATTTCGCAATTTTTTTAATAAAATTTTGTCAATTTAAAAAATGTTATTTCCAATGCAGTTCGAGCAGACCAACATTTTTGACAAAGAAGTGAAAATGGTTACCTCAACATTGAATAAAATGGAGAAAGCCTTGAACGAAAAGAGTTTTCGTTTGAAAGGCAAAACTCTGTACGCTGAAATCGGTGATCCATCGTTCATCGTGATCGAAGATCTACTGCCATTAGGATTCTGCACAGTTGATCGAATGATCGGTTTGAATCTTGATCAAAGCTCCATTGCCATTAGAAGATTAGCTGCTTTCCATGCCAGTTCCGTATCTGTTTATGAAAAAGTAAGAGTAAAGAATAAATTTATCTTTGCGAACAAGAACAGTAACCTTCGGTTCGAGTGTACTTTTTATCTCTCATCTACGTAACGAGGTATCAATAACTGATAAGGGCACACGAAGCATCCACTTTTTTCATTCTATTATGACTTTTTAAAATTATCTATTTGTTTATTGCATTACTGTGTTAATTAAAAACGTTTTTGAGAGTTGTCAAGCCTGTATGGGAAATTTTTTTCGTTTTCAGGATCCTGAAGAAATGATCGATTACAATGGTGGTCTATGTAATCTGGATTACCCACAAGTGTGGACAGACTTTTTCACGAGTTCATTTAATAAACTTGGTCAAGAAATCGCTACATGGGAGGAATTGGGTCCACGGTATTATACAATTATTTTTGAAATTATGAAAATCATTTTTCATCCATTTTTCGACTTTCAGCGCTGAGGTCTATGCTCGTGTGTTCACGAAATTTGCTGAAGAGATATACATCAGAACAGCTAAAAGTTTGAGACCAAAGGAGAATGATTTTAATGTCTTGAATCATGGTGATTATTGGACAACGAATATGCTTTTCAAGTACAAGGACGGAAAACTTCTTGATCACATTTTTGTAAGATTTTTTTTTGATTATTGAAACATATTTGTTTATCGATTTCACGAAGTCATTCATGTTAATGTTTACAATTAATTTTTCCATGCCAAATTCAACAATTCTTTTGCTATATACGAATACTTTTGAAAATTACATTATGTGAAAGTTTTTATTTTTTCCAGATTGATTTTCAAATGGGTATCTGGAGCTCACCAGCTATTGATATTTTGTATCATTTCAACACTAGCTTGACGGATGATGTAGACACGAATCATCAGGATCACCTGATCGAGGAATATTTGTCAAGTTTAACGACAACGATGAAAAAAATAAATTGCAAGACTCGTGCACCGACTCTGACAGAATTGAAGGATGCTCTTCGTGAGAAAGCGATGCTAGGAATGATTTGTTGCTCCTTAATCATGCCGTTGATGAGATTAGACAAGAAACATGTGAAAACCACGAATGAAATGCTTAATGCAGAAGTCATGACTGAAGTGCCGACCTACAAGAGTCCTAAATATCGTAAAATAATGCTTAGGAAATTGCCTTATTGGGAATCTCTAGGACTTTTTGATTTTTGATATTATGTAAGTAATTTAAGAAAAAAATGAGATTAATCCTTATACGCTTTGAAACAAAGTTTTTGTAAGGAGAATTTTGATTGCTGGACGGTTTCTCTTAGAAAGGGGGGCAATGGTAATTATAATTACCGTTGATAATTATCAACGAAGGAGGTTTTTATCCGATGCTCATCTTTGTTTCTTGAATTATTACTTTTGTGAGAAGTAAAATTTTTAATTGGATAAACTTCCAAAAACCGGTTATGCACAAATTTGTTGAAATTTTGCATACACATTATTTTTTATAAATAAAACGATTCTGCAAAGTGATTTCGACCTATCACAGTCAACATATTCTTGTTTAAATAAAAAATACCCAAGTTTCTATAAATGTCAATTTACTATTCTTTTGACTCGTAATATCAAAAAATATGCGTTTAAAGTTCAATACGTTCGCCTGCACTGTTATTGGATACAAAAACACATTTCGATATGTAAAATGAGGTTATCTAACCTCAAAAATTTAATTTGATATATGTATAATAATGAAGAGAATAAACAATGTTGATAACGATGACTGACCTTCCGCTTCAGAGATAATTTTGTCAAAGGAAAGTTGATTCTTGATACGTGTTTTGTCCAACTTTAGGTGATTCCTGGAAAAGAGATTTTCTCGTCCAACTCTGTTGTTTGAGTTTTCCGAGCTGTCGAAAGTTCGATTTTGTTAGATTGATCTGCTGAAAGTGCTGATCTTCCGTCCAGGATATCGTTGTCGACATTTTCAATTTTCTTCCTCTTTTTTTTTCTCGTTTTTGTTTATTATCAAAGAATTGTCGAAATTTTTATCCCACTCTGCACCTACACCGCGAGATTGTTATTTTCGAGATTGTTAGAGCGACTGTACATGAGCGCCAGTACTCGCGAACTCATTCAAAGTTTTCGGTCGATAACTCAATTTTTCAATATGTCGGTAAAATAAAATCACTTTGATTTACCGCTAAGAGATATGAAATGGCGGTAAGAAATTTTAGTTCGAAAGAAATCCCATGAGCGGCGCTGCTTGTACATTTCAAACGCATCAACACGTTTCTTTTTTCTTTTACTCTTTTTATGACCAGAATCATTCGTGAACCGGTACGGGACGCTTTGCAAAGACGCTCGACATGGCACCGCGAAAAAAAACTGTCAAGACGACGCGGAGTTCGCTAAACAATATTGCAGAAAAGGAAAACAGTTACGCCCGTGGATTGAGTGATTATCAGTCTCGAGTACGCAGGAGGGATACGATCAGACTGACGAGAAATTTGGTGGTGAGTTTTTTGTCATTTAGCTTTTTTGGCATGCAACACGCGGCTGGATTTTCACTCCAAAAGCACTCAAAATATTTATTATAAAATATCGACCGAAATTTGACAATTTCATTGTCATGAAACATAAAAAAACGGACTGGAATAATCTTTTTTCCGCGTTATTCAATTTTTATAAATATTTTTTATACATCCACAAAAAATACTCCAAAATACTGTGAAGAATACTTGAACAAACGTGCACACGCGACAGGTGCATTGGACATGTGACAAAATGAGTAAAAATTCATCGAAGATTACTCGTGGAGTCTTCAATAGAAATTTTTCTCGGCATATCCAGGGTCGAGATTTTTACCCGAATTTTGTTTCTCGTTCTTTACTCCGTTCCCACGCCCATTCGCCGGCCGTTATGTTTAAGGATTTAAATCGCGGTGGGGGTGGGAGAAAAACAAGCGTTGATGTAATCCGTTCGCTGTTAGATGGCAGCACCGGATGCTTCAGAAGCCTCGCGAAGGATCAAATATGCATCCGTTTGTAACCGAAACAAAACATCAAAACACTTTACGATATTTTCCGTTTTACTTTTTTTATTTATATTTCCTGGAAAAGATACCGCAAATAGTTCTACACAGGAAATATTCATAAAATTACATTACATTCAAAAATTATTTTAAGTTTTACATAAAATAAAAAATTATAAATTCTTACACTGCTTTATGAACTTATTTTTAATTTTGAAACGAGTGCAGTGAAGTTAAATTTCTTGATAGAATAATAGAACAAGTATTTGTTATCATCTTTGATAACAATTTCCAAGGATTTCACTTTCTACTATTTTCCTTATATAAAATGATTAAAAATAAAAATTAAACATTTTTTTCTGATACTCGTGCAATTAAATTTCTTCGTGATTCTATGTTATTGGCCACAGGGGTAAATTTCCCTGGAATGCAATAGGGAGGCTCGTACAAGCAACAACTATGTGACAGTTGATTTTAATTAGACAATTAATCCGTCAGGGATTCTCGAGTAAGAAGTAGTCGATGTTTACGAGGATGTGAAGGTGCGATTCTGCAGCCTTGCAAGGTCACCTCTGCTGGAATCTTCTCAATCGCGTTACCCTCAATACAGGGTGTCTCAGTTACTCTATTTATAAATTAAAAAATTACGTATACAAAAATCTGAAAAAAATCATCAATCATCATTAAGTATCACTTTTTCAGAAAAAAATATTTATTTTGTGAAAAAATAAATTAATCTATATTTTTAAGTATAAATTAATTTATTTCAATTTAATATTAATAAATACAGATTAATCTATTTATAAGAATGTTTATAATTAAATTGATCTATATTTTTAAATACAGATTAATTTATTTTCGTAAAAATCATCGAAAAATCATAAAATCTCCCAATTTTTTTTATTTATTTCAAAAAATTACTCTTGTAAATAGACTGAGGGTTAAAATTCACATCTGACAGCCTGTATTTCTCGTATCTTGTCCTCTCCCA
>JAPYYX010001249.1:0-28513 GCA_030522605.1 Cremastinae sp. B BG-2022a | reverse complement strand
TGATGGGATTTTTCTTGGTGACCTTTGTGGGTTATCTCGGATAATAATAATTCTTTTACGAAGTAATTTGTTTCTTCTTTTATTTAATCGAAAAAAATAACAATAATTGGCAAATTTTTGTGATAATATTTGCTACAATCGTCTCAAATATTTTATTTTCTCGAGACTCTTGTATTTTCTATAAGACTATAATAATTTTTATTTCATCAAAAATGATTCTAAGATTTCAAAAATTGAGAATAATACAATGCAATTTTTATGCTAATATCTGCTACTATTAATATTTCATACTATTTATTTTATTCTTGATGGGATTTTTCTTGGTGACCTTTGCGGTTTATCTCGAATAATAATATTTCTTTTACGAAGTAATTTGTTTCTTCTTTTATTTAATCGAAATAAATATCAATAATTGGCAAATTTTTATGATATAATATTTGCTACAGTCATGTCAAATATTTTATTTTCTCGAAACTCTTGTATTTTCTGTAAAATCATAATAATTGTTAATTTCATCAAAAATGGTTCGAAAATTTCAAAAATTGAAAAAAATACAATGCAATTTTTATGCCACATAATATTCTTTAGAATCATTTACTTAGTAATATTAATTTTATTTTCGGTGAGATCTCCCCGATCGAGACTCCGGTGTCTGTTATCAGGCATCGATCTTTTATATTAAATATTTTACTCCCGTCTCAACAAGGAGAAAACGTCCAAAGGCTCGTAAAGGGAATTCTCGAGTGCTCTCGCGCGCAATATTTTTCTATATAAATGTTTTCTTTTTCCTACGCATTACATAGACGGTTTCGTATAGTTTATGCGTATGACATGCCTTTATGATCTACGTAAGCGGGAGGGTGATAGATGACCCTTGCGAGTAACTTTATCGCCCTCCCAGCCGTTTCAATATCACTCTCCTATCGAAAATTTTCATGCCCAGTCCTCCTTTGCCTCAAATATTATCTGCTAAATTGATGTTCCCTCTTCCGGCTTGACTTATCTTATCGCAAGCGCTTCACAATAAATTTGCAGAGCACTATTTTAAGATTGTCGGACCGATTTAGAATTGCTGATGCTCGAGCTTTTTGCTACTTTCTTTTCACGCGGAAGCAATTAGCGGAATTAATACTGATAATTTTGATAATAGTAACCCGAAAAACGAGCGCTGGTAGAAAATGAAGGCAATTAGATACATTTATTCGACCGTATTCCAGGAAACGGTGAAAATTGATGGCGAATTAAAGATACTTGGCACAATAACAATTTTTTTATTTTATTTCCATGGATGTGTAGTTAGGGAAATTAATACGGGTAATTTTTATGTAATCCGAAAAATAGCGTGTGGGTTGTTAAAAATGAAAGCAATTACATATTTATTCGCTCGCCGTATTCTGGGAAACGATATTGACGGTTGAAGATATTGAAGATATTTGGCACAATAACGATATTTTTATTTTTTTATGGATAAAGACAAGAACGGGCTTTTGGCACGATCTCACAAAAAATACAAAAAATTTAGATAAGATTAATTATTTTTTTTGCAAAATATAAATATACTCAAGTCAATTTTTCCAGGATAATAATCTCGAAAATTAATTTACCTCGAGTATTTTCCACTGATCATATTCTTCACACGCATTCAGATTTTTTAAATCAGGAATTTCAATTACTTTCATTGGCTCTTATTGATTTTTTATCCGGATTTTTTTTTCTCTTTTCAGTATAAAATTCCTTAATAAGAAATTTCTTCATTGTAAGGTTCCACGTGGAGATTTTTATTAAAATAGAAAAAAAAGAACGTCTTGAAAAAAATTCGTGTTTGACCTACTTTAGCGAAATATTTAGCTCTTACGGCGATACTCAAAGTCACTTTTAGTACCTGCTGCGAGAGTAAGATCACAGCCATAATCAATTACCGGTAATTTCTATAGCATGTGAGCGTTGGTTTGCTCTATCGCGCGTGTGTAAGTTCTTCGAGTGCTGGTTTTGTTGCAAGCGCGACATATACACGAAATGCCATTTTCGTCCAAGCGAATTTCCAAACGACCACAATATTCGTGTGTCTCGGACATCATTTCCTAAACACACGCCTGGTCCTGTTTTCCTTTACTCCAAAAGCTCCACAGGCATCTCAATTTCCTCCTACACGTCCGACACTTTCCCAGTTTCCTCCGAAAATCCAAAGCTCATTTGCTACATGGTCAATTTAGATTTTAAAATTAAAAAAAATTATAATTTATAAATTTTCTGCTTTTTTTTATTTCTATAAGAAATTTCATTTGTTGGACTCCAATTTGTAAATAGACGCTCGTTTTATTTTTTGTTGCTTCAAAGCTATACAAATACTTCAATTTGAAAATTGGAAAAAAATTATTGGAAATTTTTTTTTTTTTCAATTTTTGTAGTAAGTCGAGAAAAGTTTTATTTTCATTTGTTGGGCGTACATAACTCAAACACACGTTCGTTTGTATTTTCCTTTAGTCTGAAGCCCTCAGGCTTCTCGATTTCCTCGTGCACGTCCGAAACTTTATATTTTCCTTTGAAAATTTAAACCTCATTTGTTATATCGTATGTAACTTTGATTATCAGAAAATGGAAAAAATATAGATAAATAATACTTGAGATTTTTATTTATTTTTGTTTTAAGAAATCTGAGAAAAGTTTTAGTTATTTTCTCGGACACTTTTTCATAAACACACGTTCATTCTTTTTCTTGGTCGATCCAAAGCTGCGGGAGCTTCGCATTTTTCTCGTAGATCATCCAAACTTTTTCACTTTCTTCGAAAATCAAAAACTCATTTGAAAATTCAAAAGAAAAAAGTTACTTTCCGAAATTAATTTCCTTTTTTCTCAAAATAATTATAAATTGTTTTTTAGTCGATTATTTTTTAAATGATTTTGTTTTTTATGTACGAACCTAACAGATTTGTTACTTCTAAATTCGAAAGAAAAGTTTTAACGATTTTTTTCCTAATATTCCCAATTTGTGATCTTTCTCAAATTTCACCAAGAAAATTTTTTTGCCTGCCAAAGGAAATGCGCATTCGAATTTTTTTCGAATGCACTGGATTATGACGTAAAGATATGCGGAAAATCAAAAGCACGAGTCGACTTTTCGCGGTCGACGGAATTAATTTCTTACGTGCATGGAATTTGAAATTTCCGCATCGTCCTTTGAAATGCGCGCAGTCGAAGCGGTTAAAAGTTTTCGGTTGAGGTCTCTCGCATGTTTACTCGATCCGCGATCTGCGGCTCGAGTTTTCCTTCCTCCTGTCGACGATTCGCAGTACGAGGCAAGTCGATCATTGAAACGTGTCGAATTCGTGTGTCAAACACTTCGGAAACTTTCCAAATGCGAGTGGTCTTAGTTCGTAAAAGGAAAACTTTTCGGTCTTGAAATATCTAGAACCAATGGAAAATATCAAAATTCCTTTTAAACAAATACAAAAACAAATCAATTTATTTAAATAATATAACAACCGAACTTGACGCTTCTGGGACGCTTTGACTTTTTTATAGATTTTTATTTTAGTTTTTCTTTTGTTCATGTATCGTTTGATAAAGTATTGAGATATTTTCGTAATTCACAACACATTTCCTATCGGAAATTTGTCCCTGAGGGATAATGTCAATTCTTTTAGGAGCCTTTCTAATCGATTTTTTGAAAATCTTTATCAGAAATTTTTTTATCAAGTTTTCCTGAACTGATTTTATTTTGATTTTTTATGAATATTTTTTGTAGATTTTTTAAAGCCGAAGTGATAGATTATAAAAATGTCTTACGTTTTTTTAATAAGCTCTTTTAAAAATGACGAAATTTTTTTTACAAAATTCTTACAAATCCGACATTCAAATATTATATTCAAATTAATAAAAAGTGCATCTCGATGTCATTTTTCATTTCGCCGATAAAAAAAAAACTTTAAAATCGACTTGAAGGGGATGAAAGAGGGAAGATCGCTTCGTGAAAGCTGTCATGAAGCGATCCGTAACGGAGTGACTAAAAATTTTTGTAATCAGATTATTTCCTAATGACTATTTTCTTATTTTCCGACCAATCGACTTTTTAAAAGTCTCAAAATTGCGAAATGTCGAGTTCGATTTTCTCAACGTGTCCTCTGAAATCCGTTGGGAAAAAATTTACTTCAAAAATTGAAGAAAAATTAGGTAAAAATCTCTTCTATTTTGTTGATAACACTTTAGAAACCACTAAAAGCAATATTTCAGAAATTCTTCAAAATTTTCAATTAAAAAAATATTTAAAGCAATTTAAATAAATCTCAATACCATTTTTAGTCGTAAAAAAAATATTTTTTATCTGCGTTCTATCGCCGAATCGAAAAAAAAACTTGGAAATGGATTTGAGGGATGAGACAGCTTTGATGAAGCGATCCGTGACGGAATGAATGAAAATTTTCGTAAGCGGATTCTTTTTTGTCGAGTATTCTATTATTTTTCGATCAATCAATGGTGTGGTGTAAAATCACTAATGGATCGAGAGAGCGTGCGATTTCGTCGAGAGATGAGCACGCTCGTTATCTTCGTTTTTCTCATCGATCGCGTTCGTTCATCGCTGAGGACGAGAGCACGCGTGCTCGTTATAACGTTAAACGTTCACGTAATTGATCATCCTACGTTCAACGGTTTAATTACAATCCCCAGGATCGTCTATACTCCGTCCAGGAAAGTTTTGTCTCTGAGATTACAAAGTACGAAGTTTTTGCTCGATTTCACACTATTCGGACACCCGATACGTTATCACCGAATTCGCGATTCACTCGTTCGTGACATCGCCTCGATTGAATCGGGATCGAGATACAATGGCTCCTTGTCGGGTTTACCAGTCAAATGTTTCATGATTGACGATTTATTATTTTCCATTCTGTCGTTTAAAAGAAAAGAGAAAAAAAAGTAAGGAGACGGAGGAAAAAGTTCTTCTCCTTCAATCTCCTTTTTTCTTCTTCTCTTTTTTTTTATTCGTTTTATCTCGTCGCGTTCTCTCGATATTTTATATATTGATTTCAGTACGCGAGAAACGTTAAATTGTTCCCTTTTTTATTTTCCTCGCAGCCGATATTTACGACGAGGTTGTCAAGGAATTGGAGTCTTATGGACCTGATTTGAGCTCGAAGTGCGTTGGCGGTGGCAGAATCAATCACAATCGAGATGCCAAGAGTATCAACGTCTATGGTTATTCTCAGGTATATTTTTTTTCTCGTGTTATTTACCCCAAAATATCAAGAAACAAGACAACAAAAATTTGTTTTATATAAATTTTATTCACACATTTTTAATGTATTACTAAATACAAAAATTAGATTCGTTAATTAGATTTGTTTTATATAAATTTTATTTACAAATTTTCAATAGATTATTGAATACAAAAATTAGATTTGCCTGGATTCGTTTACATGGCAAAGTACAATTTTTGTTCGTAAACACTTAGATAACAAAATGTCAAATGCAAGTACATACGTCACGTAATTACAATTGAATTGTTTTTATTATTATATATTTAGCTTAGATTCAATTACATGACAAAGTGCAATTTTTTTATAATTAGGTAACCAAATATCAAATGTAATTACATCACATAATTAAAATTGAATTATACTGCACAAGACAGAAATTAAATTCTGTTTGAATTCAATAATGTTAGACAATCAAAAGTGAATCACGTAACACGAATTTTTAATCACGTGTTGGAAACTAAAAAATTGAATTAGAAATTTTATTTATTTATTTATGTGTAATAATTTCATTCACAAAATATTTATGAGAAAAGATCGTCGATCAAGTTAATTGTTGACTTGACCTAAATCTACCGAGACGCTAAACCGGATATTAAAACAGTTTGCTCTTCGTTTTTCGTGCATGGAACGTCAGCGCGCCTTCTGCGATTATTTAAAGATTAAAATAGCATTTTTGTGGTCTAGAAAATATGCAAAGTTTCTGCATATTCAACATTTTTCCAATTCAACATTTTTCCCTTACGTTCTCTGCAACTCAGAAAAAAGCAATATTAAAATATAAAAAATGTTTCATGTTTTTTTTTACCAGGGATTTGGTAAAGCCAACCACGAAATATCCGTCGCTGTGCTGAAGAAGAAATATCCTGATTACGTGATTACTTGGTCAGACGAGGGTTACTAAAAAAATAAAAATTTTCCTTAATTTTTTTGATGAAATAATTATATTTACGTGGTTTCGTATTTTTTGGAGTAATTAAACTTTTAATGTTTATGTTTTTTGTGCTTGTGTAATTATCGATTGGCCAACGGAAGTTACGTGTAATTACGATCTATCCAACGTACGATACTTCACGTGCTTGATTTTAACTTTCGGTCTTGTCGACAGTCGGTATGTTGAAAAAGTTTGTATCGCCATGTGAAAATATATTCAAGCTTGTGAACATCAATTTTTGTCAATAATTCATGTATCGTAATAAATCAACTTCATTGTCAATGAGAATTATTTATTCGTAATTGTGTACAAAATAATGAATGAGGTTCTATTGTGTATTTATAATTTCAGATCGAATCCGACATTAATCGATTTTATGACTTGGTAAAATTGTAATATGGAAAATACAATAAAATAATTATTTTATTATTATTAATAATAATTAAATAATAATAAAAATAATTAATTATAATTAATTGATCAGAATAAATGTATGTCCTTAATTACGTGCTTACAAAATAATAAAAGTGAGTGAAATTAAATTTTCATAGTGTATTTTTGAATTTTATTATAAATTTAATATATTAATAAATTAAAGTCATTCCTTTTTAAATTTAACAGAAAAAGTATGATAAAAAAATTTACTACAAATTTACTAAATAATATTCAGCATAAAATTTTTTTTTAATACGTGTTTAAATTTAGCTTAGAAAAATTAAAATCACGATTTTCAAAATCATAAAAAAATAAATACGATAAATAAAAAGATCCTTCAACCAAAAATATTTATACCTCTGTTTACAAAATAATTATTCAATAACATATTGCTCACTATATATTTTAACTCCACCACAGAAACAGTGGTCATTTTTCAGATTGTTAAAACAGTAATACGAACAATACGATAATTAAAAAAATCATCAAACGTTTCCCGAAAACGGTAAAAATTTGTGTACACTTCCGTTTCTATTTACATGCTACAGCGATAAGCAGAACCGCCCTTTATTTCCGGTTCCCTCGACTATATTTGACGTTGTTGGTATTCTCTTCGAAAAACTCGAGAAACTATAAACTACAAGATACGTCGGTAGTTTCTCCACTCAAAATTGTCTGCTACTCCAAGTTTCACGAATACGTTTCACGAGACAGTAAACAAGAAAGTAGATGAACATAAAAAAAAAAAACTAACTTCGAAAAAGTCATGAAAATGTAAAGTTTTACACGCCTTTGGTATTTTCTCGTCTCGAACAATTGTATACGATTCGGAATATTCGTATTACGAGACAGCGGCGAGGTATATAGCAGATGATTCCGAGAGTAAGAGTGGGGGGAATGTGTAAAACGGTTGGAAAGGAGATTTTTATTCGCGACAAAACTGCATCTTGCCGGACGCGCGATATCTCTCGGATCTTCGTGTTGGTTATCACCGACGCTAATTCCTAACACACAGGACCGCTCGTTACATTTTCCAACCTATAACGCTCACGGTATAAAGCCCCGGAGAGCTTTATTGGTTACATGCACCGTGGAGACACTCGTCTCCGGGTTCTAGCTCGTTAAAAATGTCAGCACTCTGGTGATTCATACTCGCGATCTCTGTGTCGCGGACTCCGGTTCGTTCGTTTGTTTTACATTCGTTTGTTGAGGATTGTTGTTTTTGCGGTGTTTTTTTCCCGAATCGACGGAGCGCACAGTGGTAAGTTTACTGTGTTAAAAGTTTCACGCGGAGATCGCTATTTTCTCGCTTTTTTTTTCCTGAAAGTTTTTTCCATTCGGTGAAAGCGATTTTCTCCAAGAATTATTTTAACGTATCGCGTACACTATCTCTTTTTTCTACTTTATCAGTTCTCGATGCAAGTCGATAAGTGAGGTTATACCAAGGAGGTTAGAAACGAATTTTTTTTTTCCTCATCGGGAGCCTTGTCATCTGTCAAATTTTCATTGGCACTTTTATGTTCGGATATTCTTTCGATAAAAAAATTCTCTTATCGTTCAACGTGGGTGACATGTAAATTTGTTTTTATCCTTTTTTACCTGACGTTTTTAAATTTTCGTATTGACTTATTGACCTGCTCTGAATTTGACACGAATGTTTCGGAGATTTGGAATAAATGTACATTTTTAATTTTTCTTTTATTATCTGACGTTTCAAAAGAGCTTCTGAATGTTGCAAGAAAAATTCGTGCAAGAAAAATTTGTCGTACGTTAACTTTTTCATTGTAAATATTGATTAATTTGAATACAGAGTTGTAAATAAAACAAATAAAATAAACGTCGAAATCTTCAGATGCAGAAAAATGTGTCTGATGGATTGTACAAAACAGGTATAGAAAAATGAAAATTCGTAAAAATTTAATAATTATAACGATGAATATAAAATTTAGAAAAAATGGAAGAACCCTTGAGCGAAGGAATATCGCCGTCTCGCGAGAGTAACAATTCTCTGGACACGGATTCGACTAATCCAAGAATGGCTGCGTCTTTGGAAATGGTGTCTAAGGGATCTCTGAATTCGTTCAGAACACCGACAACGAAGAAGGCAAAAAGAGTGCGTTTTTTTCGAAACGGCGATAAATTTTATACGGGCGTCGTGATGGCTGTAACACCGGAGAGATATCGAAACTTTGATAGTTTGGCTTCCGATCTGACCAGGGCGATAGCAATTAATGTCACTCTGCCTAACGGAGTTAGATCAATTTTTACCATGGATGGGAAAAAAGTTGACAACATCGGAGACCTGGAGGATGGCAAGTGTTACGTAGTTTCCAGTCAAGGGGAAATATTCAAGAAGGTAGAGTACTCAGCATCGAAAGTGAGACGAGGAAGCTCTCTCTCTGGTCTACCTCAATCGCCGGCAGGTACAGGAAGACAAATAAGTCCCATACCAGCTTTTGTTAAAGCGAGAATTGTAACGCTCATAAGAAATGGCTCCAAACCTAGAAAAATTGTTCGTCTCTTGCTGAACAAGAGAAATTCGCCCAGCATTGAGCATGTGTTCGAAGCGATAACAGAAGTTGTCAAATTAGATTCCGGTGCTGTCAGAAGAGTCTACACTCTTGCTGGGAAACCTGTAATATCGTTGGAACAGTTTTTCGAAAGCGAAGAAGTGTTTATTGCTTACGGACAGGAAAAATCGACCCAGGAGGATTTTGAGCTCGACAACGAGGAGTCGAAAACCGTCCAAAATTATCGTCGAGTTCCTGGGATTTCCAACAAACGAAGTGCATGCACGTTTATGCCAAAGAGGTCAGGAAGGAGAGATCGCAGGACAACAAAAGCACCCCAAGTGAGAACTCCGAGTCCTCTGGCTCCGATGTTGCCTCAGCCTCTTGGATTCCAATACGCTGTTGGACACGTGATTGGCGATGGAAATTTTGCAGTCGTGCGGCATTGTATTCACAAGTGAGTCAGACTATTTATTCAGCTTCGCAATTAAAAAAATATAAAATAACGTCCGTGAAATTCGTATTAGTCGGGATTTTCGTCTCTTTGTACTTGCTTGAGGATTTATTTTCAAAGCCTCCTAACAGGATAACAAGAAAATTCCAACATTGTGTATTGATTTCAGAGCGAGCGGTGCCGAGTACGCGATAAAGATCGTTGACAAGTACAAGTGTCACGGCAAAGGGATTATGCTAGCGAATGAAGTCGCAATATTGCGACAAGTCTGTCATCCGAATATTATCAGTCTGATCGCAGAACAAGAAACGGACGAGCAATTGTTCTTGGTCATGGAGCTTGTTAAGGTCAAAAAATTGACATTATTTTTTTATGATTTTAAATATATAAATTTCTTTACATTTTTTCTACACAGTGTTCATGCAATTCGACGATAAAGTTATACTTATTACTATATATTATAGTTACATGCTATATTTGTAGGAGAAGAAATTTTTCATTTACTCAAAAATTATGAATCTAACTCTTTAAGAACTTGAGATCGTTGTGTTCAATAGCAGAGAACATAGTTTTCAATTTTGATTCACTTATTGATCTCAACTCTATTCGAATATTTATTCTGTGAAAAAAATAATCAAAATTATTAATTACAGGGAGGCGATTTGTTCGATGCGATTGCCGCAGCGACGAAATTCTCTGAGGCCGAAGCTAGTGTGATGATCAGTCACCTGACCTCGGCCCTTGCATACTTGCACTCTCACCAAATCGTTCATCGAGACGTAAAGCCTGAAAATCTTTTGGTGGAGCTCGAGGGCAGTCAAGTGCGTTGCCTTAAACTCGGTGACTTTGGATTGGCTCAGGTTGTTCGTGAGCCTCTTTACACGGTTTGTGGCACGCCTACGTACGTCGCGCCAGAAATTCTCCAGGAGACCGGCTACGGACTCAAGGTAATTCCATTAAAAGGCAGAATAGGAAAAAAAAACGCGAGAGAAAGAAAAACGCATTCGATTCGCGTAACGAGATTGAGGCTTTCGCAACAACGTGAGAGAGTCAAAGGTTCCTCCGTAGGGAAAAAAGAAAATTGCTTGACAAGTCTGGCCGTAAATCACGCGATCGAGAAACTCGCTCGTCGTAAACACTCGATATATGGTCATACCGCTTCCTACCACAATTTACCTGCCCACAAATTTCCATTGAGGATTCACTGAACTTTAAACGATCGGTTTACCGAACTTCAATATTTCGATCATTTCTTTATTTAACGACAATTTAAATCCCAAAAGATCTCTATAACTCGTTTTTACCGTTTTCTCATTTCTTTTTATAGGTCGACGTGTGGGCAGCGGGCGTTATTTTGTACATAATGCTCTGCGGTTATCCACCGTTCTGCACGACTGACAACGATCAGGAAGAATTGTTCGAAAGAATATTAAACGGCCAGTACAAATTCCATGTTCATTACTGGGACACGATTTCCGTATTGGCAAAACAATTGATAGCGAACATGCTCCAGCCTCAGCCTGAACTGAGATTCAGCGCTGAGGACGTACTGGATCATCCGTGGCTTGTGGTAACGATGGCTTCAAATTTATTTTCCAATTTATTACAGTATCATTCGTCACGCCTCAGAATTTTGTTTCGCTTTCATTACGTATCGTCCTTACGAAAATTGCACGGCTTAAATTCAAAGTGATCGTACGAAATCTCGTTCAATGTTATTTTCAAAAGGGGACAAACTTTCGTTCATTTCTTTTTTTATCTGGAAACTTTAGCAAGCTTTTTCTGTAGAGTTATTGCACAGTCTCAATATCGAACGTTCACAGAATAGATGTCACAGGAGTTTAAAAACTCTTTACTTCCGCAAGCGCACGCTTTAAATATGAGCTTAATGTACGTTGATGTTCCAGCAATTTTACGAAAGACCTAGAAGGAATAGAGTTCATTGTTTTATTTTTAGATCGCAAGAATTTTTGAGAGAATTTTTTCCAGGATTTCTCTCCAATTTTTATCAACTGTGATAGTTAAAAACACTTTTTTATATTATTAAAAAGTAGGAGAAATATAATTGTTCATTCTTTATTGTTAAATTGCAAGTATTTTCTATAGACAATATTTTTAATGCAATTGATAAATATTTTTCATACTCTAAATGAAAAAATATCCTGGAATTTGTTCGTTTGTTATTTATAGAAGAATTATTTATAAAAGAACACTGATAAATTTTTCAAAGTTCCTAAAGTTTTAGCGACATAGTGGGAAAAATTCGAGTATCCTTCACGAGAGACGAGAGCACGTAATTGACGTTAGCGCGATGCTTTTTTGCCTCGTAGTGGTTTGTCCGTATCTGTAGCGGTGCTTTTCTTTTCTTTTGTTCCCATCGACGCCTCTGTGACATCAGCAGAGCTTTCTAGGAGGCGACCAGGCCGTATCAGGAGGAGGAGGAGCTCTCAAATCGTCGCAGCAACACAGGGATCAGCAGTGTCAGCCGCTAAGGCTGGCGACGTTCGAGTTCGACTACAAAAAGCAGCGGCGCTATGACGTGGTCGACGGAGGCGAGACGCCTCGAAACTCGAACGATCTCGGAATGAAGCCGCGCGGGGAGCAGTGGCAGGAGAATACGACGGAGAGGGAGACTTATCGCGCGAGAAAACCAGAAGAGATCTGCACTAGCGACGAGGTCGATAACACAAATGGAAATACGAATTGCGAGGAGCCACTGTCTCTGAGCACGGACTGCCTTCGCGACATACGAGATCTTACCTCTTCCCTCCACGATCTCGTCGTGAACATCGACAATAATTGCTCGAGTGATAACAATATCGCGAAGAGAGATCCTCGCGAGAGTCCGGCCTCGTCTGTGAGCAGCAACCTCGACAGGACGACGAGAAACGTCTCCAACTCGTCGAGACGCTGCGAGAGCCCGTTATCCTCATCTTACAAACATTCCGTGAATCATAAGAACGGGAATTCACTGACAAACATTCATTCCAGTCCAAAATCGGCGCCAAAGAGTCAGGAGGAGTCCGGGAACGCGAACGAGCGGCGAATCGAAACGCCCAAGACGGCGAAACGTTTGATCGACAGGACGGGGCGCACGAGAAGAACGAATCTCTGCAAAATAGAAAATTTCACGCGTGACGGTTCGAACGGGAGCAGCTCGAACGAGCTGGATCCGAGAAAATTCGGTAACTCGTCCACGGAGCGTTTGTCCACGAGCGAAAATTCCGACAACAACATCGAGACTTCCGACAGCTTTGTAAATATTAAATTTGCCAAGCACTCGAGGCGGGGAAACGGATCAACTTCGTCCCAGAGTGTGCAGTCATCGGACAGCATTGAGAATACAAGATTCTCCAGAGATTCCAGCGGCGAGAACAAACTGCGGAGGAGCGACGAAGTCGTTCATCGAGAAATACCGCGGCGGGCTGAAAACGATAGAAGGAAATCGATCGGTACGGGCAATCGACAGATAAAGCAACCGATCGATTACGCTCCATCGAAAATATCCAGACCCTCGATGATTCCGATACAAAACAATGGACAGACGAGAAACACGATAAAGAGCGTTGAATTGTCGAGGATTCCGGTGAACAACGGAGTGAAACTTCGCGAGAAGAAAAATGTCGCTGGCACGACGAGCGTGACTCCTCTGAGAAAGCCGATGGCCAGATCGTCAATAGAGAACGGCCGAAAATACAATTCGACCGATGAACTGCGAGAAGAGCATCAAAAGCCTAACGTGAAAGCGAAACGTTTCAGTCTGTATTACACGCCCCAGCCGGCGAGAAAAACTTACGAGACGGATAACAGAAATTCAAGAATCGCGTCAGGAAGGGCGGACAGCGCTCGGAGCAGGCCGACAAGTTGGAAAATGCCGGAAACGAGTAAAAAAATAAGCGAAGAAATTTCTCGCGTCGATCCGAAGGACTCGACGAAAAATCGTAAATCCGTCGTTGACTTGAGCACGGTCGCGAGCAGAAGCAAATCCAGTCGGCAAACTTTGCACACGAGAAATTCAAATTTTACACCAGGTAGAACGAAGTGAACGCCGTTTTTCGGACGCGCAGGAAAATGTTGGACGATTTTTGACGAAACGTTGAAAAGTCATTTTTTGCAGTAAACAGTGCAATTTCATTAGTCGAAAAATAATATGAATCGAATAATCGGAGTATCGTAACATGCCAAATGCATTTAATTAGACTTATTTTATATTCGATAAAGCGTACTGCGAATAAGGTTTTGAGAGACGAATCTTCGTCGCTAAGTTAGGAAACTAGACCGTAAGAGGCAAACGTGAGAGAGTGCATAAGGGATGGAAACTGAGAAGTTTTTATCCACAAATAAAATCAGTATGTGAGAAATTCGAAATCGGGACAAAAACGATTAATTCACGACGAGAAAAATCGCAACGTCTAGTATTTTTTTTATTTATTAGTTTCGTCTATGCCCAACGTAAAGGAATTGCGAAATATTTGTAATGCTCGTTTTGGGGATAGACGCCCGATTTCGAATGAATACCAAATTATTATTTAAACACACAAGTCCGGCTCAATATAATTGAAGACGTAATTTTCAGGGGACAGTGACGAGGAGCGTGAAAAAAAGAATTTTGAAAAATCGTGAGAAGACGAGGTGCGAGCCAAAACGAGTGAAAGTGGCTCGAAGCCCACGAATTAAGTAAAACTACTCGTAAAATAAAAAATTCTGTCGACTTTTGCTGCGTCGCAGGTAGAGTGAATATTTTTGTAAGACGATCAATGCTGAAAGCAAAGAAAATATCGAGTAAGCGATCCCTGTGAAATAATTAACTAAAAAGTGATAAATCGCGAAATTGCATAAAAATCTCATTTATTAATTTTATTGTGAATTTATAAACAAAGTGTTTCACGTAATCAGAATATTTTGAATTTTTTAACGATATGCGAAATCTGAATCTTGCATTTGGCTAGTTAAAATATCACAAAAGAAATGAATTAAAGTGAGATAAATTAGAATATTTTTTAAAATTATTTTTGTAGGAACACAGAGTGAAAATTTCCACTTTGCAAAATTAAATTTTGACGTTCCTCGCCGCTGTACGGAAATTCACATCAAGACCTGCCGTTAGCGCGATTTGTACCGCGAATTAAAAAAAAAACTATAAACGAATGCTGTAAATATATAATTTTAGAGAACATTAAGCGTAACGAGAAAAAAAAAACATATTTAAGAAACATTCGGTGAAATGAATTCGATAGAGCGTAAATTATAAATGGACACGAATCGGAAAATGGAAAATTGATAAAATCCGAGTAGCGAGTAGAAAATGAGTGTGAATGAAGTGTGCACGCGGGTATGAAAATTTTATAATTTTAAACAGTGGGAATAATCGATTATTTAAACGGAGAACGAAAAGTTCGAGCACTCAAAATGTAGGCTGTAGATTTTAAAGAGAACATGGAAAGCAACGTGATTCACGCCAAATATTTAACGAAATAATGGTAAAGAAATCAATAATGAACTATGTATCTGTATAATAGTATTATTACGAACTAAAAACTAAACTACACGAGGAATTAATTACGTTCATTTTTACCGCGTAAAAACATTTAATGTCTGTGAAAAAAAAAACCGAACTATTTGAATTGTATATATTGTTCATTTCAATTTAGTACATTTTGCGCTTTATTTCGCAATCGATTTGTCACTAGGAAGCAAAACTGTATTTAAAAACTTTCGTTTTTGTTACTATCATTAAATAACTAGTCCCGATCGACGCGCCATCTATTTTTGGCGCAGCGAAAGATGAAAATTGTAAAGTTTCTTTTTTGTACAGGCTCGGACCGCAGGACAGATCGCAATTAAAAGACAAGTACAAGTATCATTTTTTTAAATCAACGCTCATTTTTTGTCTTATCCCTCACTTCGATCTAAAATTTATAACGGTTTCGTAATTTGAATGGGGTCGAGGTTACGTTCTGCGCATCGGTGTTTTTTGCATTTTTTTTTCAAGTGTCGAGTAAAAGTTTCGGAGCCAAAAAAATTTTTCTTCAATTGGAAAATGAAGGAAAATTCCTGTAATAACAATAAAGTCGAAAAGTTTTCGTATTACAAGGTGGTTGATCATTGTAGTAATAATTATTTTTCCTGTGATGGAAAACGGAAAAAAATAACTTTTTTAAAATTTTTTTACTTCGACTGTCATTTGACTTGAGAATACTTGATCAACCACCTTAAATTTTTTAATTGTACCTCAAATACTGAACGTTATTTTGAAAATAATGAATTAATCGTTCACGCGTTCGCGTGGGAGGTAGTTCCGGCTGATCGTGCGCGTGTCACGCAGCGCCGCGATTGGCGCGCTCGGAATGTTTGGATTCAGCTATCCTCGACCCGTCAGTACGTTCGTCGCGCGCGTGGCTTGAGGGTGGTTTCGCCGGTTTGTGTTGAGTGTCAAAGTCGGCGCTCGTGTTAAAAAAAATCCTTTCCCGTGACATATGTTCGCCGCGTGTTTTATTTCGTGTTTTGTTTTGTGTTTTCTTTTTTCATCATCTATCGAATTCGTTTCTCGCAATCGTTGAACGAGGCGTCACTTTCTTTTTTCGTTGTCACTCTCAAGCATATCTTTTTTCTTAAATAACCGAAACATATCCAAGTGTCAATCGTGTGTGCCTCCTTGTAAACATATCAATAATGGTTGTGTACGTGACATTCAAGATTTCAACAAGATAGAAAATTGTTTTTCTTTCACCTTTGGCTCATCTCCGGAGCCCGCAGAGATCGACTCTCGCTTGATCAGGTCAGTGCTTTTATTTTTAAGATTTTTTTCTCCTTGACCTTCACGATGCGTTGAAAAATTTGCTCGATGAATTTCTGCAATTCTTTTCCACGAAAAAAGTTTTGGAAAAATGTTTAAACTCCCGCCATTTTTGTTACTCGTTTTATAATGTTTTTCAGTTTGGATGAGTGTTTTCAATTTTTTTCATATTTGGAGTGTTCTCAATTTTTTTTTTTCATATTTGGAGTGCGAATATAAATCCTACAATCGGTAGCTACAATCCAAACAAAAAAGAATCAAAAATTTTTTATTGTTCTTGACGAAACGTTGAAAAACTTTGTTCGGTGCATTTGTGTTTTTTTTTCTCAAATTTCGATCATTTTGTTGTTATTTTTTTCCTGATATAGTCCTTTTTTTCAATGTATAGAGTTCGAATATAACATTGGACAATTAGCAAACAGTTGAAATGAATAATAATAGAAAAACATATTTATCCCCGAATATGGAATGTTAAAAAACTCGCCGGATGAATTTTTCCAATATTTTTTCCACGAAATATCGCGTGAAGCATTTCGGGGAAATACTCGAACTCCCGCTATTGTTACTCGTTTTTCGACAACGTTCAATTCGTTTTTTTTAATATTTGGAGTGTGGATATAATGCCGGACAATTAGTATCCACAATTCAAATAAAAAAAGGACAGAAAAATATCCATTGTCATGGTTGAACGAGAAACAATGGGAATAATGATATCGACGAATAAAGAGAAGAAAAAAGGAAAACAGAGGAGTCAACACCTTGAGAAAAATAGAGAACGGTGAGAATGAATTTTATATGGAGTCAAGTGCTTCGAAGTTCTTTATTCGCGTCTTCTTTTCTCGTTTATTTTCTTTCTCTCTCTCTTTTTCCCTCTCTCTCTCTCTCTCTCTCTTGTCTCTTTATCTTTCTTAGTCCATTCTAACCCTCGAGCTGGTCGCGAATTTAATTCGCGAGTGAAATCTCTCGTGCCAATTATATGAGCAATATAACGAGTCCTCGATTTTTTGTCGCTCTCTCTCTCTCTCTCGTTCTCTCGGTCTCTTCCGGGAAGGTGGCTACTTCGGGACTACTCATAACGCGTCCTTGTGCACTTTATTATCGGTCAACGAGTTTAGAGGTTATTCGGGTCAGCGCGTACAATGATGGTCAATTAAAAAATAGAAAAATGATTTTACCGAGATGATATATCTTACGCTTATTCTTTGTTTATGAAAACGTTAATTTAACTTTATTTATTATCTTAAATTAATAAATATTAATAATGATTTTTTCATTAGAAACATACATCAATTAAAGTGAAGAGTTATTTTTATTTATTTTAACGTTAATGTAATTTTTAAATTTGTTATTTTTCAGTTTGTTTTGGAGTCTGAAACAAGTCGTTTAGATTTTATAATCGAAATTTTACTTTTTTGACACTTTAGTGGTAAAATTGGAATTCGTAACTTGTTATGTACCAAGATTCAGTGTATGTATATTTTCTATTTATCTTGAAAATAATTTATTTTAATTTCTTATTTTTTAATTGTTTTTGAGTCTCGGACAAAATTTTCAGAGTTTACGATCGAAATTTCACTCTTTTCGATACTCCGATGGTACGATTCGAGTCCGAGACTCGTTACGTGTTCGTTATGTTTCGCGGAGTACAGAGACGCATATAAATATTTTTATATCGCTGATTACATCGGCGGGCGTATTTTTTCTCTCTTTTTGGCATCTTTATTATCTCCCGGTATTCTCGCGATTAAGAGCTCGCACATTAGCGCTCGCATAAGTCTTTTTATGAGCAAAAAATGCAAGCGCGATATCCGCGCATGTAAATAAGAGAACGAAGCCGATTCATACCAAATTTGGCAATTCGGGACCGGTGCATGCGACCATCCGCGCTTGAATTTCGCAATCAAATTACCTCCTCCTTCTCTTTGTGATGCATAACCCTCGAGATTTCGGCTCGTCACACTCACCGTGACTCCTTTTTCCCGCACTTTTATTTTTATTAATTTCGCAACGCTTTAATCTCGTACACGTAAATATATTTCCTAACGTACGTGCGCGAGAGAAAAAGAATGCGAATATTTTGAGTAAACAAATTTTTCCTCATCCATTTTTTTTATTTTTAGAAATATTTTAAAATAAAAATATTTTAAACGAGAAAAATTGTATGAAGAACACGAAAAAAATCTTGATAAACAAAATTTCATTTTATTTTATACGATTGTATACAAATTTTTTAATTTTTACAAAATTATATTTGAAAAAATGCTATTCAAAAAAAGAACGAAGATTGGAGGGGCGAGGGAGGGATTGTCGGAGGTATTTGGAGTATAAACTTTAAAATAAAATTATGCATACATATTTCTCAGTAAGAAAAATTGTAATGTATACTTTTCCACAATTCTCTATTTTTAAAGGATTTTATCTTTAAAAGATATATTATATTTAATACAAAAAATATTCTAGAATGAAAATTGAAAATAACATTGCATTCTGCACATGCCAAAGAAATAAAAACGGAACAGGATTGGTAAAAAGAATTTCAGGCAACTTTGTATTTTCATTATTTGTTATCATAAAAAATTATAAAAAAATAAAATATCGGAAAATTCAAAAAAACGGTTAGAGATACTTATTCGATAGAGATAATTCGAAAAAAAAATTGTATCCATTATCCGCACATGAGCGAGCATAATATCAGGAGTCGAGGTTTGTTTTTCGATGATCCGAATTGTAAACACTTGCGGTATCGGCCAAGACCGCGATCCTGCTTCCTCGTTCCTGCCAGGGCGGAAGGACGGGAGATAAGAAAACAAAAGAACGAGGATGAAGAAAAAAGAATTGGGGAGCAGTCACGCGATGTTTTCGAATTTTCCGCGGTCTTTTCTGGATTTCGGTGTGTAGAAACGAGAGGAAAATTTTTATTTTTGTATATTTTTTTCTTCCGATTTCCGAACGAGTCCCCAGCACCTTTTTTTCCCCTCAATTCATCCGATCGTTCTTGTTCCTTCTTTCTTTCGCTTTTTTGCTTACTCTTTCCCATAAAGGAAAATATATTACGCAGCGAGATCCGGGATTTTATTTCAGCAGGAAAAGTTCCTAAAGCGCTGTGTATACTTGGATTACTCGAGTTTCTCGATTTATGGCTTTGCCCTCTCTCTCTCTCTCTTCTCGCTCTTCGTTTTTTTAATGCTCACGATAAATGTCGAGGGATTTCCTTAATTTGGAAAAAAAATTCGGGGGGACGAAAAAAGTGGATATAAATTCAGGTATCGAATCTTTGGCCTTTGAGATAATTTTATTTATAAAAAAATAATTCTGTAAATTGTGCTCGTTTTATAAATTAAAACGATCAAATCAAATAATTTTGCAACGTAGAGTCATTGGAAATCAAATCTGGAGATAAGAAAATCTGACAAATTGAAATTGTGAAATTAGTCTCATCAGGTATCGAAATTGTACGGTTTTTGACGTCATTTTTTTATCAGATCTCTTAAATTTTACTCATTTTTGAATTTAAAGTAATTTGAATTTTAATTTGTTTGAATTTCAAGTAATTCTTATAAAATGATTCTACTCACGTAAAATCATCAGAAATTGAATCCGATTTCGAGATAAAAATGAATCTATACCTATAAAAATTGATTTATAAAAAAGGATTTAATTCGTTTTCATTTGAAAATTTAAAGTGATGTATTCATATTTTGAATTCATAAACTTGTGTATTAAAAACTCTGGAAAATTCTGCTGATTTTTAAAAATACGAGATGTGTTATTTAAATATTTATTTTTATATGATAATTTCACAAACGTAAAATCATTCGAAATCAAATCAAAGACAAATGAATCTATAAAATTCGACGAATAAAAAAACGAGAATTTCTTTTGTTCTCTAGAACGAGAAACAGAGAACGATCGCTCTGTGAAGAAAATTTGTGAAATTCGCGAACAAGAGACACCTTGGAATGACGTACGTTTTCTTCAAGGATCTTGAGAATATTGCCTCTATTTTTCCAACAAAAAGATATACCTACCCACTTTTTTCGGTCCTTTCTATTCTTTTTTACTCTTTTATAACAGAAGACATCAGACATCGTCGCGATAAAGTAGAATTGTTCTTCCCTCCTCTTTTCTTTAACTTACGAGGGTGGCAGACGAGTTTCTGGTCAAGGATCTTTCAAAATTCATGCTATGGAATCCCTTTTTTTATTCATAGGCATTGAAAATAAATTTTTCACGTTAGAGTACTCATCTAAAAAAAATTTATATTTAAATTGACTATACCGATAAATTAGATTTTGGTTGAAAATTGATCATAAAAAAATTGAAAATAATGAATAAAATAAAACAATGCAGAATTACATTCTTATAAGAAGATGAGGAACCAAAATAATAAAAAATAAATATGAAAACGACGTTTTTTCGTGATTGGAATAAATAAAATCGCTTCCTACGCGGAAGTGAGGATGTAATCTTTTTTGTTCTATTCTTTTTTATGCTCTCATAACACACGAGGTACCAAACATCCTCACGATAAAGGAAAATTGTTCTTCTCTCCTCTTTTCTTCATCTCGCGACGGTGGTAAACGAGATTTTGATCAGTGTTGCATCAAAATTTACAAAATAACAAACTTTTTTAATATTAAACATTAAAAAATTTTTTTAAATCGCAAAACTTATTAAAAAATACTTCAACATTTCTTTTAGTTATATCGAACAATAGAATAACTTTTATTTATAATATTATAAGAAGTGGAAATTAATTTTGGGTTATCAAGAAAATGAAAATACAATGAAATGTCAAAAACAAACGTAAGAAAGTAAAACCTATCTAATTAACACTTAATTGACTATAAATTTGCATTTTTCGTATTTCCTCATAAAAAATTAAAATATTTCAATTATATGGCTCGATGAATTAAATTTTACCAGAAAAATTGAGATGATTGAACAATTAAAAATAAAATGAAACGATGCAGAGTCAAATGGCTATGAAAAAAATGAGAAATATAAATATGATAATAAAAACGTTTTTTCGTGATTGAAAAAAATGAAATCGCTCCCTAGGCGGAAGTGAGAGTATAATCGCGGAAAATGTGGCGAAGGAGAGAGGATCTTCCGGTTGGTTAGCCTCGCGTGGACATTTAACGCATCAGCGTTAATTTGTTAGCTCGGCTGTTTAGCTTTGTCCGTGCACAACAACGGCTCGCTTTTTTTTCCTTCTCTCGTTTTTCTCTCTTGCGAAAGGCAGTGTTTCTGTGTATTGAAGCGAGGCCTAGCGTGTCTCGAGAACATATTTAACGGCACACATTAAACACACTTGATGTGATGAATGTCCTAACATTCGTCTGCGGCATAATTACGAGGGCACATACAGTCAGCCTTTTGCTAAACCCTTTTTTTCTCTCTCTTTTTTATTCTCTCTCTCTCTCTCTCTCTCTCTCTCTCTCTCTCTCTCTCTCTCAATCTCTCTTCTTTTCCGTGCTCTTTCATCTTCTCGCCCTTTCCTCTCAATTTTTCTCTTTTTTCCACATTTTTCCTTCTTTTTTCACAATTCTCAACACGGAGCGAAAATTTCATTTAATTAAATTGTGTTCGCATCTTGAAGTTCCTCTTTATCAAATTACCGTTTCTACCCACGATAAATAGCGCTCGCACGCTCTTTTTTTAATCTTTTTTGCGTTTTAGTTCGCTTCTCTCGTTATTTTTTATTTTGTGCTTATCTGTCGTTTTCATGGTTTTTGTGAATTTGGAGTCTTTTTGGAGTCGTGATGGAAATTTGTGTCTGGCCTTAATTATTGGACGCTTGGGGTTTCGTCGAATATTTATGAAGTCCTGAAGTCTTAAAATAATAAAAGAAAAACTTGAAATAAGAAAAATATCGAATTGAACGTTGCGTCATTCGCTTTATTTGTGAAAATTTTTCACGAATGGATATAATAACAAATTTACTTCGGGAAGATTCTTCACGATTATCTTCCAAAAACGAAAAATTTCCTGTAGTTTCTAAAATATTGGAGGCTTCGACTTTGAACTTGCATTATTCGTTCCCTTTTTGAAAATCGTTCAAAAATATATGTGGTGTAAATTTTAATAGGCCCCAGGGACGGTTCTTCCTTCTGACTTTAATTCACAAACTAAAAAGCTCTCTTAACTTTTAAAACATTGGAGATATTACTTCAAATTTTTCCATTGCCAAACTTTTGTCTAACTTAAAGTAAAGGAGACATCGCGACTTGAATCTTGCGCCATTGACTTTCTTTTTCGAAAATTCTTGAAGAATATTTGGTAATTATTACTTTATTACCTATTTTTATAATTATAATTATAAATTACTATATTTTTATAATTATAATTATAAAAATAGGTAATAAATAAATTTTGCTGACGAAAGGATTTTTTATGAAATTCTTTTTTTCGTCCATTAGTTGTATTTTTATTATTTTTTGTTTCTACATCTCATATAAACGGACTTATCTTGCATTCTCATCGTTTTTCGCGAGTTTGAAGTCTTTGGAGAGATGATGGAAATTTGTTTATGGGCTTATCGGACGTTCAGAGTTTCTCCCGGTGTTTTGGTGAATGTTTATGGGGTTCTGAAGTCGCGCATACGGTGACATCGGTACGAGAAGCCTGTTTATACTTAATGAGGTGCATAAACAAGCTCGGTACAGAGAAACGTGGCGAAGGACCTCACCGGTTGCGATCGAAACAGCGCCGCGTCGAGAACATCGCCACGGACAAACGGACGGCACGAGAAAATGAGACGCAGAGGGAGCCAGCCGAGTTTTCAGTCCTACTCTCGCTGCCTGGAGTAGCCTCCGGGCCACTTTATGGCTCTCATAAAACGATAAAGACATCCGTACAAATGTACGAGCCTCCTATTATCTCGCCTGAAACGCTTGGACCTCCTCGAGCTCTCTCCGCGACCACTAAACTCCCGGATAACTGAACCGAACGAAAATTTCACGCCCTGGAAAAATTCGAACAACGATACTGAAATTTTCTTCTTTTTATTTTTTTTTATATTTAACTTTTGTCAATTTAAAAAATTATCACATTATTCAAAAAAAAATTGACCTTCTATTATTTTGAGGTATTGAAGACGATAAAATTGGAACTAGATTAAAATATATTGGCCTCGAAAATTCTTATCTTTGTTCAATTTAAAAATTATTTTGATTGAATGCAATTATATATGAATTGTAAAATTGAAAAATAATCAAATCAATTCTGAATTTCACATGAGGTTGATTTTATTAATGAAAAATTCAAAAACATACGTGAACAATTTAAACGTATGCAAATTTTACCCTGGAAAAAGAATTCGACAATTCGACAAGTTTTTTCAATATTTACAAAATTCATTTTTGACAATTTAAAAAAAACAAATTTCAAAACAATGAAAGAAGATACAGACGTGAGGAATTCCTGAGCTCATTTCTCGTCTGATTTACGTTTTTTTTACTCGCGATCACTTTGCTGGCTAACAATTAGTAAGATATCTAGTTAATTTATGGACCGAGAGCGTTGAAAAGTGCTTCCGAGTAAAAGGCCACCGTGGAGACGAATATTTTTGATAACGCTCTTTTTTAGATATTGCTAATGCGCGGGAGAAGAAACATTTACCCGAAAAGTAACTCTCCTGCTCACATTATTTTTTGTTTCGTCATTTCGAAATTCTTTCGGCATTCAAAATATTTTTCTCTCCATTCGGGTCGTATATTTTAGATTGGAGAAACTTGCGAGACAAAAGCTCGACGTATTCTTCGTGTTATCGTGCATTCCGTGTTACATCTGTACACGTTTCGTTATCTGTCGTTCTGTGTACGTATTTGTAAAGAAACTGGCCGTGGGCTCTCCGTAGGGACTTGGAAGGGACGAGAAATAAGGGAGAAGCGTATATGGAGCAAGCGAGAAAGAAAATATGTATATGAGAGAGAGGGACGAGACGCACGAGAAATCCAGAATACCAGGATGCACGATTCAGGATATCGCGTGCCAGAACTGCTGAAATAGTCGAAAGTCCAGACTACAAAGGCCTTTACAGCCCGAAGCATGGAATGGCCTTAATTTACTTACTCTCGGTTTGCTAAAGAGGAAACGCAATCGATCATTCCTCTCCGATGGAATATCCGGAACGAATGGAAAAATAATACGATTTAAATCGTTCAAACATTTTAGAAAATAAATCACTTTTAAATCTTATTTATTTTTTTCTACTTATCAATTTGTTTAAATATTTTAGTTATTTTTTAAAGAGAATAATATTTTCGATGCTGGATCAGTGAAAATTCATTAGAGCTCTTTTGGATGCAATGATAATTTAAAACGTTCAACATTTAAGAAAATAAATCGCTCTTAAATTTCATTTACTTTTTTCTCCTTTTCAATTTAGTTAGATAGGTATCTTAGTTATTTTTCGTAAAGAGAATAAAATTTTCGATGCTGGATCAGTGAAAATTCATTAGAGCTCTTTTGGATGCAATGACGATTTAAATCGTTCAACATTTTAGAAAATAAATCATTTTTGAATCTTATTTATTTATTTTTTGGTTATCAATTTAGTTAAATATATTAGTTATTTTTTTTAAAGAGAATAAAATCTTCAATGCTAGATCAGTGAAAATTCAATAGAGCTCTTTGCAATGACGATTTAAATCATTCAACATTTTAGAAAATAAATCACTTTTAAATCTTATTTATTTTTTTCTATTTATCAATTTATTTAAATTTTTTAATTTTTTTAAAGAGAATAAAATCTTCAATGCTAGATCAGTGAAAATTCATTGCAACTCGTTAGGATACAACGAAAAAAATTAAGGAAACGAAACCGAATGGCAAAATCAATTTGAATCCATTCGAAAATTTGATGACAAAAAAAGGATTGAGTACTTATTGGACTTTTTTTGGATCGAGAGAAAAAAATTCATGACAAAAAATCCAAAAAGATACTTTGAATCAATCATTCTACTCTTTTTTCGTCAGAAAGTCGGTCCTCGCAATTTTGCTTCGTCCTTGATCGAATTTATTCGGACGCTCGGCGTGTGCGTGATTACACGAAAAAGGAAAAAAGAAGTTGGAAAATTTCTTCCCGCGTCCAGGAATGAGGCCGGGTGCGAAAAATGATGTTCTCGGCTCACCGGTGTCAAATTGAATTTCCTCTTGTTTCCTTTTCCTCTTCATCCCTGTGGAAATGACGTCCGGTCCGGCAATCAGAGACTTTTCTTTTCTCCCTTGTTATATACTCTCTATATTTCTTATTTTTCCTCCATTCTCCTTCAGCCTCGCCGTGAAATATGAAAAAATAACAATATAATATTAACCCAAGAAAAAAAAAAGAAAAATACAATATTTACTAGACATTTAATTAATTTCCTTCATCATATCATTCCCGAACGGAAACTTTTGACGCGAGATTTCTCATTGTCGCGTCATACAACTAATTTGCCAGACTGTGAAATTATTCACTCCGCGGTTGGCTCTCGAGCCTTATTTCTTGCCCCCTGGAAAACGCGCGCCCTCGACTCTCCTTTTCATCCGCACATCGTCTCTCTCCCGAGATCAGAAGCGTTCCTCGCACGCACCGGAAGTTCGTACCTCGAGTCGATGAAACGAACAGGAAATCTTCTCAGTTTCCTCCTCGCGAGAATAAAAGGGGACGCGAAGTGGGATTCCCCGCGTTGCGACAAATCGAATCCCGATCCGCTTCGATGAATTTTCCGATCTCTTATTTATTCAAATCTCTCTCCGCATCATTTTCTCTCGCGAGATTCTCACCACCCGTTTTTACTGCCGAAGTTTTCGGAAGTTTTTTTTTTCTTCTTCTTTTTTTTATTTTATCGGCGAAAAAGTTTCGCGGCTTCTCGATGGCGCGTTATATCGGGAGTTAAGTAAAGTCTCGCTTCGGAGATCCGGGATCGCTCGCGTCGCTGTATTTAGCCGAGTAGAAACGCCGGTAGGACGAAGAGGAAGAGAGAGCCGTTAAAGGGCGAGCGTGTGTGTTACACCACCGTAGGTAGATAAATTGCTTGCTCTTCTGAACTTCTCTGATAGAGATATTAATCTTTCTCCGACTCTTTTCGTCTCGTTCTCCTTCTTCTTCTTCTTCTTCTCCTTCTTCATCGTCCTTTTCATTCTTTTATTTCTCTCTCTCTTTCTCGTGCGCCACCCTACGTACGACCTCCTCGAGCACGCCCTGACGCTTTCCCTTTGCCTAATCCTTTCACGTGACCACTCGAGGCAGATTCTATATTGCGCTTCCTCTATATCTCGCACTTTTATCTCAACCGACATTTTTCGCGGTCTTTTATACCAGGTTCATTGACATTGGATCATTGAATCGTCATTATTTTTATTTCGTCACAACACTTTTTTATGTACAGTTTCGTATAATAAAAAAAAATTATTTTTAATTTTGATAAGATGTGACGATGATATGCATACGGTTTTTTATAATTTAGGATCAATGTTTTAATGATGGGACATGTGACTCAATAGTTGAAGAATTTGTGATTTGTTTGGACAAGGACCAATGATTTTCCTTTTTTTAATTCACGGTTTCATAAAGGATAAATAATTTTTTGAAATAATTTTGTAAATTATTTTAGTTTCGAATTTTTGATTTTATTTTGGACCTAAACAATCTTTTATTCACGTGTCAAACTTTTACAGACTGACGTTGGCAGGTGCTTATTTCAAACTGTGTTATTCTCAAAAAAAAAACAGTCAGTATTTTTTTAAGATTCAACTGATCATATTATTTTGCCATTTTTACATTATAAAATTATTAACTCACTCAAATGTTGACTTACTCATACTCCCAATTGTTCTTTCTGCAAAAGAATAGCAAAAAATCAATATATAAGAATCTTTAACAATTTTTAAGGTAGAGAACAGTCAACAATATCTTGCTATATATTTTCCAAATGAAATAAATCGGGACCCAGATTGAAAATTTTAGATACATATCAAAACTAAATACAAAATTTTATATATTTTATATTAATTTAGACGATAATTTACATTTAATAATTTTATTATTAGGTGATGTAAAATTGAGTTTTTATTTTATTCAAAATATCAGTGCTGAAATTTCATTCGATTCTCCTCGAATTTAGAGTGCGTGGGGAGAGGAGGAAAATATTTTCTCGAAATGTTGATCCAGAAGGACGATAAATCTCCATCCATTCGTCTTTATATTCCTCTCGCATTGCTCGTTTTTGCCTCCACCTTTTTTCGGCCCTCCCGTTTCCTTTACTCCCAGTGAGGATGCTCTCTCGTCTTATGAAAAGTGGAATGCCATATGTCCACGTCAGAAAGGGGGAAAAAAGTCGGAGGGCGCGCGAGAGTGATCGACTTGGCCACGAGACTGCAGATCTTTCTCTTTCTGTCTTTCTCCTTTTATTCCTTTTTTCCCTCACAACGGAGCATTACATTTTATCTCGTTATTACCATTAGTCTTGACACCCTCAATATTCTCTTAACCGTTTATGCGATCTGTTCCCTCCCTCACGAGTGACACGGAGCATCCTTTTTCACTCTGCTTCCAATTTTTAACCTCTCTTATATGAAACGTCCGTCACGAAGTCCAATAAAAAAATTTCCTATATTCACTCTAATTTCTTCCTGTCGATCCATTTTCTAAATTAAAAGACATTCATTTTGTTAATTAAGTGCGTATATTGGATAAATTAAAATAGTATTTTCATGTTATATGTCGATCATTTTTCATTTTTCAACTTATTGTGTTAAACTTTTTTGACTCGAGTTAGTTAAAAAGATTTTTTAATATTTTGTTCAATTCTTCTTGATAATTTATTATTATTTCTTCAATCGTTCTTGACATTTATCTTTTTAAAAAGTTACAAAAACAGTTTTCAGTTGTGTTTATTTTTTATTATTTAAAAAATAATTATTTTTTATTATTTAAAAAATAATAATTTTTTATTAATTCAATAATTTTTGCTGTTTATCCATTTTTCAAATTAAACGAATACTATTCATTATATTAATTAAATAACGCACTATGTTTGGATAAATTAAGGTGGCCCATCAGTAAATTAAAAAACCGCAGATTTTCGTCAAACTTCGCGAAATTGTTATTTAAGTCATAACGAATAATCCCTCACAATTTGA
>JAPYYX010001248.1:0-51786 GCA_030522605.1 Cremastinae sp. B BG-2022a | reverse complement strand
TTATATCACAGAAATGCTCCGTCTTGCCCCAATTTCTTCCCGCCCAAGCAGACAAAAAATACCAACCACTTTTAAAATTCCGAATCATAGTACTACAACTTTGCACAAGTTTTTTGCGCTTTCAGCTATGTACTTTTGGCACACCTTACCGGTAAATGTGACGTCGGCGATCAGCCTTGCGATTTTCAAAAAAGCGCTCTATATTCATCTCCTGGACAGATCTCTGGCAGATTAGCATTTGAACTAGGATTAATTAGTAATAGCTACTTAGTATGTAATGGCGAACCACTTCCATGCTTTAACTATGCAACACTTTTTCTACAGTTTATATCTATCTATACACATTTTTTGTATATATTGAACACTGTATATTTGCCAACGGCATTGCCATGGCATAAATAAATATTCATTCATTCATTCATTTTCGCTCATGATCCAAAGAGGTGTCTTTTTTTGACATTTTTGAAAAATGGCGCAGCAGAACGACGACACCGACGGGCCGCCATATTTGGATTTCCTTATTCTATACATAGTAATGGCTATTTTCTCTAAAAGCGGCAAAATTTGGTAGAACAACATGCCTGCTCAAGTCTGTCTACTCAACATTGCTAAAAAACAATATCCAATCTGAATAACAATATCGAGTAGACAAATTTTGAGCAGGGACGTTGTTCTGCTCAAAATTTCGCAAATGATCCGTCGATTTTCTTGCTGGCTCTCGGTCTAATAGTTGATCAAGTAGTCAAACGTGTTCAGTAGTCAAATGACAAACGTGTAGAAAATTTTCGAAATGATTCCTTTATGTTAATATTTTTTTCAAATTTTCTCCAAAATTGTGATTTTCCTGTCCAAATTCTGCATGAGAACAGTTTGAGATTCGTTCGACCTTCGGGCTCTCGTTGATTCCCCGGATTCTCCCAATGTCATGGGACTTGACCTCGTGAGCTTAATCCGGGATAAACTGGGAAGAAGGACGAAGATTCCGGTAGACAGCCTCGGGGTATTTTCCAAGTTTGACGCGTGTATGCGAGGGAGAATTCTCTTCTCATTTACTTTCCTCGGCGAGCCACGACGAGATCTCCGACGAGAGATCCGAACGTTTGCGCGAATACGGCGGAATACAAAGTTCTTTGACGTTGATGGTGAACATAGCTGTCGCCATCTTGTATCTCTTATTTCGGAATTTGTTGCCGTGGAGGCGAATGTCCGATGAGCCGAGTCATCCGGAGCTCCGAGCAAAGTTTCTACCTTCGAGAGACCGCAGACTTCTGTGTACACTTTGAAATATATCTGTTCCCGGAGAAGAGAGGATCGATGGCAAGATGGCACGAGGAAGACGAAGAGGGAAAATTCTCGTATAAACTTTACCGAGGTACTTCGCGTGGCCGCGATCTTCGCTTTTTATCTTATAACAAGAATAACTGCTCGTATCTCAAGCGCGCTTCAGACTTCGCTCGAATCTGCGAAGTGATTATCTCTTTTCCCTTTATTCCGATAACAGAATCGATCGCGGCTGGATCGTTAATGGAGAAAAGCCCAGCGAGACTTCCGCAATTCTCTCGTACTCTCTTTCCTCAATGTCCAACCACTTCGGAAATCAAGACAATGGTGACTATTGTTGCTCCTGGACAAAACAATTCCGTGATAAACATCGCAGTCGGTGCCTCCACCACGAGACTAAGAGTAGAAAGAAGCGGTGGAAAAACATCGAGGAAGAAATGAGCAAGCTGGACTAAAGCGATTTAACGCTCGTTGACCAAAGGATTGTGGCCTCTGAAGGATTGAGCTTTACTCCCTCGCAATACTAATTCCTCCTAAGTGCACATACAGAATTGTAAATACCCAAGAGAAAGCCCTCTTTGCAGGGCTTTTCGATTGATGTGGACTTACAATAAAAAATGGCAAATTCTTGCTTGATTTTTAGCTCATTTATCTCTAAGTCCAGAATTCAAAAAGGGAAAAAGAACGTTAATAACGTTGAGAGCTTTCCTCCGTTGATGTCAGAAACATGTATGAGCGAAGTTTAAAATTAAGAGCGAGAGAGAAGAGAAAGAACGTTATAAAAAAATAATCCATCGTCAATTGATAGGTCGTTCAATTTCGTGACTTCTTTTCCTGGATAATCCGTTGGTACGCGACCTCGCGGAGATGTGAAAAATCCAGGAATTTTTTCTCCCTCCAGGATCCCGGGGCGTACCCGATGGAGGGTGTTTAAAGGGAATGAAATAAAAATAAGAATTTTGATCGTCACGCGAGGAATGCGTTCGTTCCGAGGCAATTTCGATGCATCGACACCTTCCTCTTTTCATCTTTCATCGACTTTCCCACGTTTCCACTACCTTTCTCTTCGAGTTTTTCACTCGAGCTTTCAGGAGCGAGGAAAGTAGATTTTCAGAGTGTACGTGTGGCTCCTCTCCTGGATTTCCTCCGTTCAATATAGAGGAACGGGCGTCTCACGTACACTGAAACCGGTCTCGAAAAGTTCCGTGACTTCCGGTAGGACATTGACTCACGCGTGAGAGTTAGAAAAAAAAAGCTCAGCGAGCCGGGGTCTGGGGGAGCGTGGGGATTAAAAAAGCAATCGAGTACCTAGTTGGATGTTATGACTCTTCCAGGTTATTTTATGCCTCACCTCAACACTCGTAAGACACAATATTACACCTATATCCTAACGCAGATATAAAAGATATATTCACGGGAGAATTTCATCAGCGTGTAAGCAGCCGGGTTATATTTATTTTCAACTTTATGGGGACGTTCATTCTGAAAAAGTTGACGGAAACTTTGCTTCTTTATTCTTCCCGATCTTTTTCCTTTCTCTCTTCTTTCCGCTCTTCGTATCAAAACTTATTATCGTGTCTCAGCGAACAACAACGAGAGAGACATTCATACTTTGGTATGTTCGGTGTTTGTCACGAGATTGAACCCGGAACACGATATCGCAGCAGAATTCGCTTTCCTCTCGTACACAAAAATCCCAAGTCTCCTCATCGCAAAGGGATTCCCGTTCGCCTTTTGCGAAGCGTTCCACCACCGGTGAGGAATACGCAAAGCGCTCCGTTTCCCGGTTAACACACGCGACGCGAGCGAGTTCTTCTTTCCTACGAGAAAGTTCCCTCCGGGCTACAGGGAAAATTGTACTTCAAGCTCGATGATACTACAAGCCTGTCTTGACATTTATACGCGAGCGGATCCGTCATTTCATGTTGGATTCCCTCTTCGCTGTAGGAATTCAAAATTTCATCATTTGTCCTCGGTTCTTGATTTTGAAATTGCTGCCAAGAAGTGCTGCTTGCTTTGAGGTCAACAAAAATGTGGGAAGCATCGTGTTAAATTTTGGTATCTCCATTTCAATTATCGAGGCAAATTCCCAAACCACGGGTGACTGATTCGACATAAATTTCACTTTACGTCTATACCCGGCTCGCAGGCGTGTTTGTTTCCTCGTCGAAGAGCAATTTCGCGTGCTTTTACTCTTGGCTGTTCGATCGTTCCCTTTCTCTCACGCTGCCTTGTCTCGGGACATTTCTTTGCTTAGCCATGTTTCTTCTCGTCTACATTCGTGCATCTCGTAACACTTTACGAGAAGATGTTACACACTCTGGAAGAGGATCACGTATAAAAAAGCACATGCAACTTATCTGCACGGAGGATTCCTCGTTTCTTTTTTCCTTGGCTGGCAGGCACTCCGTTTCACGACATCAAGGATTGGAATTGGGACGTGAACGAAGTCTGAGCGTTATAAATTCGTAGGATAGTGATAAAGGATAGAGAGAAAGAATAAAAGTAGAGAGGAACAAAGTCGACAAGAACTTTGAAATGGCTGATTTCGCGAACAAGAGACAGGGTGAAGAATGAGACTGGTACGACACGCAGAACTAATTGAATCGACGCAATCTCACATCTCGTCCTTCTCACGATCCTCGTGTAAATATTCACTCTGAATTCACGTGTGTTCCAGCTCGATTACGCCGGCGTGTATCGTCGTCGATCATTCCCCGATTGCGAAATGTACGAGACGTAAACGCGACGTAACTCATCCGGGTGAGTGGCTCCTTTCTCTCCGGTCGCCCGCTCGTTCGTACACGAATCTACAATCATGCCACTTCTGTGCGACAAAAGGGCTCGAACGAGATGACAGGAGCGAGCTTTACCAACGGATCGTGACCTTTTGTTCCCCGGACCATGCCCGCGGTGACAGATCGCGAGTGCGGGTGTCTCTAATTGCGACCTAGACCCTCCAATTTCAAGATAATTACAGCTAAATCCTAAAGGACATGAAAATCGCAATTGTGCCAATATCATTTTGAACATCATCACCTTGTAAAAGCGGATATTGTGAAGAGTGGCCAGAAAAGACTTTTTGAAGGCATTCAAACCAACCGCGAAATGAGTAATCTGGTAGAATCCTATTCATCCGCATCACCAAACGCCGACAAGCTAGTCTGATGAATGTGCCAGAGCTCGCACAGGTTGGTGAGTACAAAGCCAAGGTAGAGGAAGCGAAAGCGATGCGTCGGTGCACCTGATGCCTGCAGATGCTCGGTGATGATTGGCAATTAGACGTGGGTAAACCTCATATCGTTCCTCGTTGGGTTGCACTGTTGTCGCTGGGTGGAATCTCGACGGCTTCCTGAAGGAGTTCCAATCCTCTGACAATAACCCGCTCTTTAGCTCGGCTTTGCAGGTAAACGGATAATGTCTAATACAGTACCAGAGTGACTTTGTCTGGAAATCCATTGAACAAGCTCTTCCAAAAAGTAAAAAGTTATTCCTAACACTAAAATTTCAATAATGAATGCTGATTAACTTCAATGTCATGGATAGAAAGAAGGCGATATTAGTATCTCCGTGTTATGTTTGGTGTAGCTTCATATCTAGGAAGGTTTCTTGCGGTTACATGGATCGAACTTTGCCCGTACCTAGCCGAAATGCGCATTGTTATGAGCGTAGTGATAGCTGGATGTCCAAACACAAGTCTTGATCCCCATCGTCTCGTTGGCCACAACGCTTCCGGAGTTGAGCCCTCGTCACGTGTTAACGATATTGCTCAAGATTATATGCTTGATGAGAACTGGTATACGCGTATGCCCAAGTTAATATCCAGCTTCGATTCTCCTATAGCTATAGGTGCCTTCGATATTCTAGACGCAGCGGAGAATGGCCTGGAGAATGAGTATATGCAACGAGCGATTATACGAGGAGTATGTACACGAACACATCCATAAATATACATGCATCTAAACATTGATTAACCTTGGAGGGATGAGAAAGCTCCGGGCTAAACGTAGATTCAACCCCCGAAATGCTTATTGGAACTGCTGGATCCATTAACCTCTCTAGACGTAAGCCTACACTTGATCCCCATTAACAAACTTGGATTTCGATTCCAAATTCTTCTGGTTGATTCGATTCAAATTGTAATTTGGATATGTGGTGTATGGTTGGAGCGTACGGTGTTCATCCATCGAATGGGAAAAAGTATAAACTCTCTTGGATGCAGAAAATGACGAAAATATTGATGCCAGGTCAAAGGGAACGATGGTCATATTTGTGATCGGACTGTAACATGAACAGTTTCAGTTTGCAAATATCCATTGGACGAGAAAGCATCGTTTTCAATAACCCTTCTGTATCCGGCATATTCGAAGGCAACTCATTCTGTGTGCGTATGCCGGCAAAGAGCAGGTTTAGTCGAAAGAGAGAGGGAGAATGCAAAGGGTGGATTTATGGAAATAGAGTTATTGGTTATGCGGTATGAAACCTCTTTGGTTTCCTCCTTTCCACGGCCAATTCCACCGACTTGTGTACCGAAATCACAAACAAGGCCTCGTTTCTCTGGAGTGTGCACTGTCTGACGGGCGCAAAGTTGGCCGTAGCCCGATTGATGCAAATTCGTGATGGGGGAAGGCAAGCGTGTATCTAGGAGTAGCGCCGGGGGCAAAGCATCGACGCTCTCTCGAAACACGAGCAAGTACGTGTACATCCCAGACACTGACGGATGCAAATGTTCCCGAGTGTAGTCTGTTACTGACAAAACGAAAGACGTCACGAGTCTGCAGCCATTTTGTTCGTCGTGCAGCCATGTTGCGTTGTCCGCTGTTTAACGATATTGCCGAGGATTATGAACGTACGGTCTATCGCCGCTCTCGATCTGAGCCCACGAAGGCTCGTATGTACACAGGATTGCGAGCACTCGATCAACCGAGCGGTTATGCAGTTGCCCCGTTATCCATACGTCCGGAAGAGGTTACGGGCTCGCGCGCATCGTTATTGTCACTGAAACCTGGTTACGATCTTCGCACAATCGCGTGACACTGACGTCACGTACGTGCTTACAATTACAAGCGTTATCGTTCCGGGTTATTGTACATTGATGAATTTCAGGTCATTCGTCAAACGTTGCGATACAACTAGACCAGGGAGTCGTCAAAGTCAGCACGGTCGCCTCTTCTCCATTATCTCGATCCAACCACGCCGCAGGACTCGATGAGAAAGATCCTGGCCAGTAATGGGAATCTCTTAATCTGCCGGCGTACTCCAGATTCGCATGGATATTCGACGCATATCGATCGTATCCCTCCTACCCTCGTTATCACCGATTTCAATTTGATTCACATGTATTATCAGACAAATAAACATGTTATACGTATTCCAGAATAAATCCATCCTTGTCCTTTGTTACGTTTCCGAATATATTATATGTGTGCGTAATATCAATTTATGCGTCTGCATGTGTTGGTGTGCACACGGATGAATTTACCACGAGAAATAGATCGAGTGCAGTCAAAGCCTTTCCTTGGTATCGGGTATGCACTGAATTTCCGATTTCCGATATTCGCGCTTCCGGTATGTGCCCAGAGGCGAACCGATGGCCATTCCCCCGAACTCTGTATGCATCCAAGATATACATGGGAAATCGCCCAAACCTCCCAACCCTTTTGTATATGTGCACTTCCTCGATTGGATTTTGGCTTACCTCTGTAAATCCATGCGTATTAAATATACGCCCCGAGTCTGTCTGTGTTCATGACGTAATTAGAAACCTTCAGATAAAGCAGGAATTCGTTAATCCGTTCGACCATCATCTGTACTTAAATAAATACACGTTCATAAAGAAAACACACGTTAAACTCTTTACCAACTATGTTTCACGTCTCGTTAACTCCTTTTTTGTATCTTAGGAACTGTAAAAGCAAATTGGTCGTTTTTCCTCTATCAGCTGAAAGCTTTTTAGCACGCCACCTCCGTTCTTTGTTTTTTTTTCTTACCTTCTACTCCTCGGCTAAGACTACGGGGAAGGAGGGAAGAAAGATGATGACGAGGAAAAGCTGACATAATGCGAGTGATGAAGAAGACGCGTTAAGTGAACGAGGCCCAAATCCCAAGAAGGGCCATACACGAGAAGTGAAAGGTTGGTGAGATGGGATGAAGAGAGGAAGAGAG
Organism: Cremastinae sp. B BG-2022a; assembly: GCA_030522605.1. Taxonomy (NCBI): domain Eukaryota; kingdom Metazoa; phylum Arthropoda; class Insecta; order Hymenoptera; family Ichneumonidae; species Cremastinae sp. B BG-2022a. The sequence goes on along the minus strand of JAPYYX010001248.1, from coordinate 44,340 downwards.
ATGGTTACAGGCCAGTAGTGTATGCTCAGTGGGGAATGTCCTCGATATTATGCTGAGACACGATCCGGCATAGATCGACGTGGCAAACCGTATGCAAATCCTCGTGGCAAACTGCTTGCCATTTGCATGAGCTTATAGATAAGGAGGGAGACGTTAGAAGTACGCCGCAGCCTCGTCTCTTCTTTTTCCTTTTCGCCTTCCTTCCGTCCTCCACTCTCACACTTTAGTCTCCCCCCCATCGAAATTTCTCATGTATAGATCTTCAGAGATTTTTAAACCCTTTCTCATTCCCTATCTTCGCTAAGGAAGGTGAAAGGCGGGAAGAAAACGTAAAATGGACGAAGAAAATCGATTTTTGCTTGGCTACTTTTCTGGGGTAGTAAAATATCGTCTGGAAACTCTTTCCTCCCCTTGAATCAGCCACTCTATATCCCTCCCGACCTCTCGTCTCTTGTCTCTACATATTACACGTGATAAAAATTCGCTCTTAAGGAAATCATTCGTTCGTCTCTCTCGCCCTCCCCCACCGCGATTCGAGAGGCGAACTCGAGAATATATGAACGCCCACGAAGCTACAGAGTTTACACAGACGCGTACTTTTTTCTCATACCACCTATAACTTTCTTTCTTTTTTCCTCCCGTTTTTTTTTCTTTCGGCTTCTTTTTCTTGCGCAGCCATTGCAGTCTTCTCTCGTACTTTTCTCGCCTGTCCCGTATCTCACGTCAACCGATAAGCCGAATTCACCGATTCGATATACTATTTACACCCCCGAGACGATTCGAGAATGAATTATTCGCTTCAGACCTCCCTGCTCCATTTTTTTGCATTTCCAGGATGAAAAATTACAGAGTATGAAAATTTCCAATGCATTTACCTCCATTTTTATATCTGCTCGAAAATTGTTATTACTCCGAAATATATTCGAGTTTTCTCGTCTAGAGATTACATTTTCTCAAAGTTCGATCCACTACCAACGAATATATCGACTTTACGCTCCTGATATAAGGTTTGAAGAATTTTATATCAAGGAGAATGGATGAACGAGACAAATCAATCCTGCATTGACAACAGAAGAGATCAAAAAAGGATCGCTATCGAGAATAATTTACAACAAATTCAGTCTGCGAGCTTTTATACACTTTGATTTCTTTCGATCGCATCTCGCGATTCTTTTGTCAGTCGAAAATTCACGTCGCGAGAAGAGAAAAGCGATCATTCACGAAGATGTCAAAGATAACTGGCGTCTCGAGTATTCGCGTGGGAGGAAAAATAATATTTGCGGGAAGAGAAATATATAAAACATTATTACGGGCAAAGTAGCCGTGACAGGAGAATAATATCTCGCAGTTTGAGAGACAGAGAGACGAAGAAAAGTGACGTAACGAATAGTCGCGAACCCACTCAATTCTCGGTCGTCAACTCCTCGGGTAACTACTACATCGTCTTCAATTGTCTCTCTCACGTTTTTTATCTTTCTCCCCGTCCTCTGTCTCCTCCTCGCTCCGCGGGATGCGGAGAAATGCCTGCCGAGCTCCTCGTACACGTAAAAACACGCACACGGGCTTAAATATGCAAACTTTCCTATATTAGTTTTCTCAAGAGTAACGGAGACAAATGTTTTCGCATGAATTACCATTTCTGAAGCGCACTCGTGGCTCCCCGGCGGCATCGCCCGACAAGGACGATATCCAAACCCGCCTGTCGTCGGATAACAAGAACATCGAAGAAAGAAAAAAGGCTTCGACGTAGGTAATTTTCTTGGGCGGAATTGCAACCATCAGTTCCGGATGACCCATTTTTACAATCTTTTTATCTATACAATTTTTCCTTCTCATTTTCATTCGTTGGGTTTTTTTATCTAAGAATATATACGAGGAGAGGAGAATTCTCGATTCACGTCACTTTCGCGAGACGAAATAGAACTCTCGAGCTCGACAATTTTTAATTTGTCGCGAAGAGGGGGTACGGAGAATGGCAAAGTTCTCGCGTAATTGAAACATGACAAATGAGCTTCGACGTTCAGGGAAGGAGAGAGAGAGCGGCGCTGATTAATTGCTGCGATAATATTATTGCTGTTTCAAGCTAGCAACGGAATCCAAACGTACGCCGTGTATTTGCTCGCGGTTCCTCCATCTCGTCGTTTCCGAAAATTCTCTCCTTTCTTTGATCCCACACATTTGACCGAGAGTGACTCTCGTCGGAGAATCCTCTCGATCTGAGAACACTGCGAGAAATTCAAGCGAAGAGGGAATGAATTCGAAACCCTCGAAACAATTCTTGACTTAATTAAACAACGGGGCTTGCAGTGAAATTTATTTAAATGAAAGTATTGATTTAAAAATAAATAAATGCTTGTTCGAGCTATAATAAAAGGAAGAAAAAACTGATTTAGATAAATGATCGGTAGATAAAATTAATTCATAAGTGAAATTCGAAATCTGTCAATCGTAAAGGCAAATAATAAATAATTAAACCCCCTCACAATAAGACTTAATCAAGTCTGACTTAATTAGGTCTCTGACTTAATTAAACAGCCTCTACAGTGAAAATCCTTTGATTCAAATTTTAATATAAAACCGTCGTTTCCTTCAAGCTCTCGCAAAAAATTCAATTCATCTTTTATTTCAGTCCGACACTGACAAAAAGACTCGATCACAGACGAATGATTGATGAGTCCAACTAATTCGTAAGTGAAACGCAAAATCTAATAATCGCGAAGAGAAATAAATGTTCGGACTCCTCGCTCGAAATCGATGTCTCCGTTGTTTTGATGGAATTAAATTGTTCAAATTGGGTTGCAGTGTTAAATGTCGTATTGAAGAGACACGAGGGATTCTTGGGCCAATAAAGCTGCCGGCTGGCTCGGAGTGAATGAACGGGGTGTTGGCATCTTGTCGTTTGCATGTGCCCGGCATATAATCCGCATACGAAACAAACAGGCCGCTCTCTCTCTCTCCATCTTCCATCGCTCCTCTCTCATGACGGCTCGTTACCCCCGATGAGTTGCTCAGTCCTCGTTGATTACTGTTGTTCCTCCCGAACATTCTGAATGCGAGAACTGCCAATTTGCACGCTTCCGAGTCCGAGAGCTCTCGCCAAATGCATTAACGCCTCATAATATCGCCTTCCGTCTCAATTCCAATCCTCCCCAATCCACATCTCAACCCTTTCACCACCAACGGAGCTCCGTGTTTTCGAATGAGAGATGTACCGGCTGGCCTCTAGGACTTGAGCCAATTTCGGGACCAGCTCAACTGTCCGAACCACCTGGAAGTGGTTACAGCTGCCCTCGGTTTCTATTCCGAACGAATTTCAGTCAATCTCTTCTTGATAACTGGAAAGACCAAAAAGCCACGAGAGGTACGAACCGCAGGCTGAAAAAACTTTCGGATGTTTTCGCGCCAAAGTTCCTGTACCTCGGAGGGAGAAACATTTACAGAATTTCATCAAAATGTCCCTGACGTTTTCACAGTCATTCTCGTTACTTCTCGCTCCGAATCCCCGAGGCGCTTCCGCTCTTTATATTTTGCAGCAAGACCCTCAGGGGCTGGTTCCTTTTGTCTTCGAGGACCGCGAACAGCCTTACGACTATTTTCGTCCCTGCGACCTCTTATCCCGTATGTTCCTTTACTCGCAAGTGTTTCAGTTAGCGAAACGCGCTCGTCTCCGGACCTTGATGAGTAGCGAAGAAAGCTTAAGTTGTATAATTATCCTCACCGCAAATGCGGCCATTCACACTGTCCCATTCAATTTCAACCATTTACAGCGAGACTCGAATTGTACGGGAGAACTTCCAAAATTTCTTTCTTGAAAAGCTCTCGCGAATTCAATGCCGCGAGAGCTGAATGCAGTCCGCATCGTTATGAAAACAGTTGTCAATTCGAGACAAGACTGAAGAGATATAATTCACGTGAAATAAAAGCTCAAAGTAAATGGCATAGAAAATTAATTGCATAGGAAAATGAGAAAATCTGAAAAGCGAGCTGTTTATCCCAGTCCCTCGGTTTTTTTAAAATACATTTACATAAAGATAGACTCAATTTGATTAGCGAGTCCGTGGATTCTTGAATTTAATTCAAGCAGAGCGTAACGTATACAGAGCGAGGTGCGCGCGGGGGAATGTTGTCGCCGCGGTAGCGCGGTCGGTCGTTGGTCGCCACAATGTCGAGACAAGAGCTTTCGCTGCGTTTTCCACGGAGCTTGCGGAGGAAGGAAGCTCCGCTGTAATGTATGGTTACTCGCGGCCAGAGCTAAAGGACACAATTCTCGGAGAGCGAACAAAACGGAGACACGGAGAAATAAAGAAAGAGAGAGAAATATCTGGAAGGAAAGTAACGGCGGGAGGGACGAGACTCGCCTTGCAAGCTCGTTTTCGGAATTAACGCCGGCAAGAAATTCTTCTCCGGTTTCTACCGTATAACCGTAAAGTAAGAAAGCATAATTTCTACTAAGAATTTCACCAAGATATTTCACGAGTGTATTAACCTTTAAACTAAATTCAAGTTCAAAATCCAGTATATAATTTTTATTATTTTTACGTCCTGTATATTGAGCTTTCGAATAATTCAAGTCACTAAAAATTAATTCCATCAAAAGCTCGAAGCTGCATTAAACTTTAAACTAAATTCAAGTTCAAAATCCACTATATAGTTTTTATTATTTTTACGTCATGTATATTGAGCTTTTGAATAATTCAAGTCACTAAAAATTAATTCCATCAAAAGCTCGAAGCTGCATTAAACTTTAGACTAAATTCAAGTTCAAAATCCACTATATAGTTTTTATTATTTGTACGTCCTGTATATTGAGCTTTTTAATAATTCAAGTCACTAAAAATTAATTCCATCAAAAGCTCGAGGCTGCATTAAACTTTAAACTAAATTCAAGTTTAAAATCCACTGTATAATTTTCATTTTTTACGTCCTGTATATTGAGCTTTTGAATAATCCAAGTCACTAAAAATTAATTCCATCAAAAGCTCGAAGCTGCATTAAACTTTAAACTAAATTCAAGTTTAAAATCCACTGTATAATTTTTATTTTTTTACGTCCTGTATATTGAGCTTTTGAATAATCCAAGTCACTAAAAATTAATTCCATCAAAAGCTCGAAGCTGCATTAACCTTTAAGCTAAATTCAAGTTCAAAGTTCACTATACATTATGTATTATTTACGTCATGTATTGAGCTTTTGAACGATTCAAGTCACTAAAAATTAATTCCACCAAAAGCTCGAAGGTGCATTAACCTTTAAACCAAATGGCTCAAGTTCAAAACCCAGGAGAAATATTTTATTTATCTTTTATGTCTAACGTGTAGGCTATTGAACTTTTCAGCAACCGTTCGAGTTGAAATTTCAATGGGAATGGTCGGATGTACTTTTTTTCTTGATTTTTTGAATCGTTGACTGCAACTGAGACTTTTTTCATGATCAAAGTTGACACGATTTCGAGATCCTTCGCTCCACGACTTTGTCGATTCTGCAACTCTCGACGCTCGTTCCATCTCCCCCTTCTCTTTTGTTCTCTGTCGATATCCGAACCCATCGAGTATCCTTGACATACCCTTCCCATCTAATAATCGTTTCTCCTTGATCCTTTTGCTTCCTTTTTTCTGCTTTTTTTTATTAACTTGTCTCACGGGATTAAAAGGCATCCGGGGAGCCATCGAATAAAGAGAGTTGTTATAGAAGATGAGTCCGGCGATGGCGAGAGAACGGAGACGGGGAAACTGTCGCGAGTAGAAAGGAGAGACGGCTTTTAAAGATCGACGTCGTCGCGGCGGAGTCCCGCTCAGAAAGGAGAGTAAGAAACGACGCTAATTAAAGAATTGACTCTCCTCTCTTTTCGCTTTCTTTTCCTTCTTTTTATTCCTTTCAGAGGATGCGAGAAATTCAAAGAACGAAAAAAAAGTCTTTTTGGTCCATCGACAATAGTGTCTGGGAATCGATCTAGATAACGGGACTAAATGTTCTCTTTTGTTCTCGGGAGCTTTTAAATAAAAGTCATTAGATTTTAGTTAAACGAAGCTAAAATAAAAATTTTTGTTTCATTTGCAGTTAAACGAATTTGAAGTTGAAAATCCCAACGGAAATTTTCTCTCGAGTTATTACCTCGGCAGATTAACGGAAAATAAATTAAATAGATGCAGCGGGAACGTATTTCGCGGACGAGCTAAATTTCATGACAAATGATAATCCTTATTTCCAACAATTTCGAGCGGGAATAATGCGAGCGGAGCTTACAACAGGGCGAGAAATTTCATACGGACGCAAGAGCTTAATGAGCTTAATGCACGCTGAATTTTGCGTGCAATTCCGGGAGTCCGAATGGAACGTCGAAAGTTTCAAACTTTGGTAAAAAGCGAAGTAAAAATGGAAGGAAAGCAAAATTCGTGGTTCTAATTATGTTTACTCGCGACGAGCGCAATTCGAGTGCAAACAACACGGTTCCATCTTTTGCTTCACAAATATGGCGAGGAAAAGAGCGTACCTGGGATTAATCGACGCCGGAGCGTTTGGAAACTTATGCGGGCGAACCGCAGACCCGACGAGGCTCAATTTTTTTTTTCCTGGACCGGGGCTTTGACAGCCGGTGATTCTCGTAAACGTCAAAAAAAATGGGAAAACAGAGTCGGAGGAGGACACACGATGAGGGGAAAATGAAGCAGGACGAGGAACGAATGATCATTTTTTTTTATTCCGACCTCGTGTAAATTGAGAGAAAATCATGGATACCGCATGGCTGACCAGCATCACTGACACTCATGGGGGATTCGGGATATTTGGTAAAAGCCCATCGATCAATTCCCGTTCTACTCGAACTCGACGATTGACGAAAAAGGGCAATGGATCAGAAGGATTTTTCGGTCCATGTGTCACCTATTTTTGCCCACATATTTCCGTGTGACAGATTTACTGGCTCGATCCGAAAAATAAAGTGTTGCACAGGAATCGGGGACACGGATCGGGGATTTTCGGATTTAAAAACGAAAAAGAATTATATCGAATCGATTGAATTGCTGAATCTTGTTTCTCAAATTGAATCGTGTCGTTGAAAAGTTTTATCATTCATTTAATTTAATTAATTTGTTTAAAAAAAAATTTTTTTAAATAAAAATTTCAGTTAATTTTACACCGAAATATATTTGTGCTCCATATATACGAACGATAAATTGAGAAGAGACACAATTTTTATTTTTGATGACAGATGCGTTCTAATTGTCTCTCTTCCTCGTGTGTGCACGGTCTGCATGAATTTAAGGATCCGAAGGAACACGCGCGCGTACCCGGGGACGCGCGGGTGTTCCTGACGTCGTTTGTTCTCGGTTCGGTATTAGGAGAAGAGAAATTCGTACGGAAGGGAAAACGCCGAGAGATGGTAGAGAGAGACACAAAGAGCCAGTCAGCCGTAAAGGGAAAGAGAGACGAAGATTTAATTAAAATGGGAAAGGGTCCTGCGTACGTTCAACAAAGTAATAATGATCCCGAGGACATCATGAGTTTTCAGACTACTCCAATTATCGTGAAATTCCATTTAAACGAAACAAAAAAAAAATATTTTGATGCATCGACGAAAATTTCGAACTTTTGATCGTCGTATGCATCACTGTCCAAATTCGAAAAATAATTGCCAAACTCATAAAACACTGATTAATACACAATTAAATGAAATTTCAAATATTTCAATTAAATTTTATCTATAAAAAAATTAGTCTCCATAAATTAATTGCCAAAAAATTTCAATTTCGATTCACGCGATTGAAAAATAATTAACAAACTCATGAACCTTCGACACCACCTGAGCTTCCAATAAGCTACAAAGCTCTTTGACAAAAAACTAATTGACTTGTAGATGAACTTCGAGGCAGAGCAAAAGACACGATATAAAAATCGGCATGTTGAGCAGACACGTATAATTAATAACTCAAACATCGTCAGAAGTTCGTAAGAGTGAGAAAGTCATATAAAATGTGCATACCAGTTTGGCAGCACACGTTCGGCGGAGCAAGCCAGGCGAAAGGGCTGAGTTTACTAGGAATATTCAAACTTTATCTTAGCCCGGCTGTGTCTAACGAAAATAACGGATGTGTATATCACGAGGTAGCTAAAGAGGCCGCCATTGGGTATAATAGTGTTTCGATATTCAACAAGTGCGAGGGCTGAGCATCACAGCTACAAAACCAAGAGAGAGAGTGAGAGAGAGACAAGAAAAGGGGAAGCAGAGTTTCCCTACTCATATTGAGTACAAAGCCTTTCTCTCGTCCTAGACTGTAAGCTGCGCCTTAGCTTTTCCTCTTGAGACCTCTCTCTCTCCTTCTTGCTTAATTTTCATCCTTCTCTTCGTAACTATATATACATATATATATAATATATGTAATACATATATATATATATATATGTTAAGGATAATTCCATCTCGCTCGGGCTCTCTTCTCTTTCGCTCCTGATGAAACAAGAAGAGAAACTTCAGGCACGCGTTTCCGTGTATACACGAGAGACTCCCCAAAGTCTACGGGCAAGCCGCACAGAATCCAGGCAGGAATTACGCGGTGGTTTTTTCTTCTAAATTCAGGCGCTAATAATGACTATATCCAAAAAAGAGAGATTATATGGAAATGATTTTAGGTTTGTGTATTATATAAATGTTGATGCGATGAAATATAATTTGGGCGGTTAAATTTCATTGGGTTTTGAGATGAAAATCCCGTATCGAGGGATCGGTTTGGAATTTATGAGGATTCTTCCCGCGTAAGTGGATTTTTCGTTTCCGCCGTTAATAATCCAATCGGTTTATCGCTCGCGATTTATTAAACATTTCTCTCTCTCATCGCCGGAGGTTGTACACGCGCTCATCTCGGAACAACCGGATTTGCGATTATCACTCAAACGGCCTACCCCATGGGATCTGTTTAAATCTCCGGAATTCGTTTCGCTGTTAACTCAATTAATCTGCTAGCGTTTTACCCAGCCCAGAAACGCGCGGGATCTCCGAAACTTTTGCCTCGTTCCAGTATTTCAATTTTATAACCGACTGTTTTTCTTGGACTTACCAAGTTACACAATCGGGACGAGTTATATTCGTGAAATTGAAAAATAATTTCAGTGGGAGGATTAAAACTTTACCGCGGATTTTTGGATCTTGAAAAATTTCATTTTATTATTTTTCATTTTGTTAATTTTCTTTTCAAAGATTTTTATTGTATTTTATAAGAACTTTATGACAACAAAATTTCACGATCAAATTTTTTTTGACGTCGAACTTTCAATTATAATTTATACAATTTTTATAATTTATATAATTTATATACATGTATAATATACATTGTATATAATATATAATATAATATATAATTTATTATTATATAATGTATATTATATTTATGTATATGTTTGTGTGTGTATTGTGTAACATATAACATTGTATGTTATATGTTATACATATATATGTATATAAATATATTATATTTATATACAATAAATAAATATAATATGAAATATAAAATATATAATATATAATTATATAATTTATATAAAAATAAAATCATAAAATAATTATTTTTATAACAATTTTTGGATTTACAGTGGGCAGATTAAAGCTTCAACTTGGATTTTCTAATTTTATCATCTTATTAATATTCTCTTCTAAGATTTTTATTATATTTCAAATAAAACTTCCGATGAAAACATTTCACGTTGGAATTTTTCTTGACTCTGAGCCTTCAATTTATTTCTAACAATACGAAATAAATATGAATACATCTTTTCTCCCTCTGGGATTCCGATACTCAACTCGCATCGATGTACAAAGGAGCGCGTGTATAGGCGTGTGGTAGTAAAATAATGCTCGGCGTACACGGGAAAAGCTTTTCCGAAAAGCTTCGTATACTGTCTCCCGCATTACCTTTCCATTTCTCCTCTGTGTTTGCGTATCAAAAGCCGACTCTCTCCTTTTCGTCTCCATCGTATTCCGTTGTTACGGCAGGTCTCACTCCTTTTAAGTAGATTAGATTCCTACGTTACACGCGTTTCGGAAAACCGGGAAACAAATAAGCACGGGGAGGAGCTTTTTCTTTCCCGTTCACCTGGCGCGTTTCCTCGACTACGAAATAACAAAAAGAGCGCTGACGCGCATTGTCGATGCCAGAAGCCAAAACAATTTGATAAAAATCGAATTACCTTCTTTTTATCCTCGTTTTATTTTTAATCAGAGCTCCGCGCAATCTTAATAAATAAAATACACTATCCGGAAATGCGTTCTCTTATCTAGATTTTCCAGAGAGCAGGCGAAAACGAGGAAAATTTTTAATTCAGAGCGAGAGTAAACAGGAATAAATTGGTAAATACGGTGTCCGGCAGATAAAAAAAGTTTTAAAAAAAGCGAGAAAGGAATTATACTAATCCAGATGCGTCGTCGTATCGTTATCGCGGGCAATGTCGCGCTCCATAAATCGGCAAAGGTCGCCCGTCGACGCACACGCGTGATTTATTTTCTCGTATACTTTCGGGTACACGTGCACGTATATAAAATGTACATATATACACAATATACATACATATATACACCTGTAAAAAGCAAAACTCTCGAAATATTCGCAGGTTAAATTTCGCGCTCACTTTTGGGAAAAATCTTTCGCCAGGCGATTCCGATTGCAAGAGAGATTCAAACTGATGTTGCTTTTTCTCTCTTTTTTTTCCTCGCTCTTTACCCTCTCCAGCGAGAGAGCTTAAGTCCGATGTTTAAAGTTGCGCTTCCGGCACTCTGAAATATCGCGATTGCCGCGCACGCCGCGAGAGAGACGGAAACGCGAGAGCGCGTGTGTATAAATGTGTGAGAGAGCGAGAGAGAGGGAGAGAGGAAGATTCACGTTTCTCCTTCTGGCTGGGCGCGAAAAGCTTTTCCACTCGTGCCACTTTTGTCTGTATGTGCGTTTACCGAGCTTACTGTCGGGACTTTTTTCATGGACCGAACCCCTCGAGGCCACTCCACTGTTTTTCCTCCCTGTCGCTTCGTCATTTAATCTTTTTTATCCGATTTTTATATTTATCAACAAAACCCTGGACAAACCTTTTTTTTTGTCATGTTTGTTTAATTTTTGTGTTTCGAGTGAGATGTTTTTTTTTGTAGTTTACTCTTTGGATGGAACATGATTGGATTTTTCGTTGATGGTACTCGATATCAAAATTGTATAACTGTATTAGAGGAGAAGGGAAAAATGTTTTGTTTCACCGGCGAGTAAATAATTTTGTATTATTTTCGTATACGCGAGCTCACAGAATTTTCCGAATGGCTGGGCGCTCGCACACACTAGCCCGCGCGAGAGAGTTTACGTTTCGGTTTATGGGCTCCGCGGCTTTGGAAAATTTAGAGGGCTCTTTCGTGGCTCGAAAATGCGCCTTGAGCAATTCCTCCTTGGGCTTTTGCACACGGATGTGTAGCCCTGAGCTTCTCGTACATTTCCGACGATACAATCTCACAATCTCCTTTGTGCTCGAAATTCTTTTCCATGAATTAATGAAAAATGAGATCGTCAAAAATTTATTTTTCGAAAATTTTTTTCCAAAAACCGAGTGGAAAATAAATTTTGTCGAGTTTTTGATAAGAAGAGATCGCTTGCATTGTTGACGTATGACGTGAGTAATTTTAGATACATTTTTGTGTCTCTCGTCATCCTCTCCGTGTCCATCACAAACGAGCAAAATTAGCGTCGAGCGAGGAGACATAAAAATAAAAATAAAAATTAACCCAGATGTCGGACCGGTTTATTAATTTATTGCAAGCGTCAAAGGGGAGCGAGAGTTGGGAAATTGAGTAGTAGATGAGCCCGAGAGTTGATCAAAATAAAAATTTCGTTTTTTGTCAACGTATTCGATCTCGAAAAATAAAAGCTGATGTCTATGCAAAAGATGGAATATCAAAAAATATGAGTAAAAATAATATACGAGCTTGGACTCTTTCAGCAGCTTTTTTTCGACCCGATTTATTTTTCAGAAAATAAAAAATTGCGAAATTTTAAATAACTCTAAAATTTTTTATGGCTTTTTTTATGACAAATTATGGTATTTCGTTTCAAATAAATAAAACAATTTGATGTTTTTAAAATAAAATAAAATTCAATTCTGTCAATCATGCTTTTTCGTACGAGTGAACAACAAATGCATCAGCACTAAATTCGAAATTTACATGAAAAATCAATGAAATCCATTTCGAGAGAAAAAAGTGGAAAATTCTGAAAAAGAGAGATTGAAACAAAAATCGGATGACAGACAACGAGAGACGTGAGGAACATTTTCGTAGTCAATGTATTCAATTACAGGGATCGCTGTTGCGTTTCACAATCGCATCAACAGCAAAAAAACAGAAGGGCGATAGCTCGGATGGAGTGGAACGAGTGAAAAAAATATATATCTATACAATTTTCTTTTTTTTTTGGTAAAACTGCGATAGCGAGAGTCGCAAATTTGAAATATCTTGCGCGAGAATTCCATGCCCGCGAAACTGGCCATTTTGTTTTCATTCCTATTTTACCCCAGGACTGGAATACATAAATTTGTACACCTGAGCGTGTTTTTGAAACAATCGAGATCGGGAAACAAACCATCGCGCCAGGTAATGCGGAAATTGGTCGCGTACGCGGTGCGCCGATCTTCCAATACAAATGAATCTGCTCCCAATCGCGCTCGAAATTCACCGCACAATTTTTCCCACAACATTTTTCGACTCCTTTCTTTTCATTTTACCTCCGCGATACGTTGATTCCGATTTTTCATTCAATGGTAAAAAAAAAAATTGTGTTAAGCTTTGACAAAAATGAACAGAGTGTAACGAGAATCTATTTGAAACATTTTTTTGAAAACGTTTTTTTTAATTCCATTGTTATGATGTACATCCACTCTGATTTGTGGAATGGTATGTGGAGTTTGAAGAGTTTGAGGATCACGATGATATCCATTGACTTTTGAAAAAAATTTTTTAAAAATGTCTCTTTTTGAAAATATTTTTCGCGTACGTAAATTTTATGTTTTTTAGCTGCCCATCTATTTTCTATTTACTTGGAATATCGAGAACTTCAACCTTAAAAAAACACAAAAAATCACGTTTCAAAAATATTTCTTGGAAACTTCGTTTCATGTTTTTCTCATTGTCTATTCTTCCTATCGTAACATTCACTTTGATTCGTCAAATTTGTATTTTCATTCGAGAAGATCGAAAACTTCCTCTCTTAAAAAATACCGAAAAATAATAAAAAATTGTTTTCCAGACATTTTTCGCAAAACTGATTTTCGTTTTTGTTCAAACAGAATTCGATGCGAAAACGCCACTTTAACGTGGAAAATACATGGTCCATAGGAAAGAGAAAAATGAAAAATACGAGATTTTTGATGCTTGCAAAGAATTATTTTTTCTATCTCCAAGCTTGTTGTTTTATTCCTCTTTGCATTTTCGAATTCAGCAGCACGTGAAACAGGATTTTTCTGGAACGATTACATTTACGGTTTTATCTCGCGAATTCGCCTCTCTTTTTGCTATTTTAAAAAATTTCTTGTTCCTTTCAGGATAGTCCGAACGTGAATTCTTTCGGGTTTGGGGTTGGAAACGTTTTCTCTCGACGGCAACATTTACCGCACACTTTTTGCAGACGGGTGTCATAAATTACATGCATAATACGGAAAAGGCTTTTTCTATTGGAGAAAAGGAGAGAGAAAGAGAGAGAGAGAGAGTCGGGTACGTCGAAACTGGAGTACACATCAGCCGTATCACGTGCTCGACGTCGGAGAAAAATATAAAATAATAAAAAAGCGGAGGAAAAAAAGAAATGACTGACGAGCAGGGGCGCGGGGAGAAACGAGAAAAGCAACGAAAAAATAAAAAGGGAAATGTATTCACGAGGCATGCACACCGGTTATGACCTCACGATTCACTCTCTCCCTTCTCACCCTTTTCTCTTTTTCCCTCCATATGGGAACGAGTCACGTATTTATGGTAAGGACGGTCGACTGGTACTCACCACTCAAGAATTCGCGTATCGCGAAATCTACAGGATGATTCATAGTCTAAAAAAATCCTCAATTGATCAAATTATCAACCTCAATTACTTTAAATTTATGACCTTGATTTTTTATTGAGGAATTTTTATTTCAGAAATAAAGTATTTTTAAAATGATTATATTATAATTATAATATATAAAATATACATTATAATGTATAATATAATGTAGTATAATATAATATAGTATAGTATAATATAATATTATAGTATAGTATAGTATAGTATAGTATAGTATAGTATAGTATAGTATAGTATAGTATAGTATAGTATAGTATAGTATAGTATAGTATAGTATAATATAGTATAGTATAGTATGGTATAATATAATATAGTATAGTATATATAATATAATATAATATTACATAATATCATATAATATATATTGCATACTATATACTGTAAATTATATATTATAGAAAAATTTCTTTGTGTATATACGACATAATTTCAAATTTTTATATTAAAAAATCGTCTCCAAAATTAATCGTGTCATCGCCAACCTCGATGACTTCCAATCTTTCAAAGCTGAATCAAGAAGACTCTTAATTTAAAAGAAAACTCAAAGCGGAGTCCATGAGTAAGAAACGGAAACAAATTTTCCGTAAGTGCCCGAACCGTGAATCGTCCTGTCAGCTCAGAGAGAAAGGACACGTGTAACGTTCTCGCGTCTTTTTGCAACAGAGTACTGCAAGCGAAACGGAGCAGAAAGAGAGAAAATAGAGAATAGAACGAGAGAGAAAGAGGAACGGAGAGACAAAACTCTCGAATTTATGAGCTCTTGCCCCGGGCCGTGTGTAGAGATGCACACGGTGCATGCAGTTCGCGCGTCATGGACTCTCTCTCTCTGCGTATAGAAATGATTGAAGCACAAAAGGGCACCGAAGAAATCGTCGTACCGTTACGTAGCATCCGGAGTTGAGTCCTTTCACCCCGAAGTATCGGGTATACACGTATTAAATTGCATGAGGACGTTGTCGAGAGTCAGGTAATGCTTTTTGGCACGGCAGCTCTCGGGGATGGCCGAGTCGCGCGAACGGATTAGCCCTCCAGCGGAGGACCATCACCGCCAACAGTTTCTCTCTCACTCGCATTTCTCTCGCCATATAAATAAATACTTATATACATACATATATCTGTGTATATGTAGTATATAAATGTATATACACACACATACATATATGTATATAAATATATCTTTCTCACTCTCGCGCGAAAAACACGCTCCTCTCGCTCATTCTCTCTCACTCTCCGGCCACTCGGACCGTATTTACAATTGTAATCCACCGTCCAGGCCGCATTTCAATAAATTTCAGTGAAAAGTTACTCCTCTCCCTCTCGCTTCCGCGATCCCGACGCGTCGCACACCTTGTTCGCTTGTTCCTCGTTCGCTCTGCGAATTATTCCAGCTTTCCATATCTCCCTTTTTGCCGTGTATACCCGCGGCTCCTGCACACGCAGAGCCATTGGCCATTGACGAAGCGTTTAATAATAATGTGGAGAAAAGAAAAGAGCGAAAATCAGGGCTGAAAATTGCGAAAAAAAAATGTGTGTGGATATAAAAAAAACAATGGACGCGTGGGTGGACAGAAATGAAAGCCTGCGACTTTATTCGACGTTTTTTTTTTCAAAAGGAAAAAATAACAATCTCCGGAGGTCTTCCTCTTCGTAATAAAGCGCCTCATTAGGATGAGCGCATCGCGGAAAATATAACTGTACGATAAAAGCATACGACTATATTTTCAGGTGGATGTAAAGCTGGATACATATTTATATATATAGGAGAGAGAGAGAGAGAGAGAGAGAGAGAGAGAGAGAGAGAGAGAGAGAGAGAGAGAGAGAGAGAGAGAGAGAGAGAGAGAGAGAGAGAGAGAGAGAGACAGACAGAGATAAGGGAGTCGCTGAAAAAGCGCAAGAGAAAGGCTGCTCTCGCCTCTTGGCGGGCAAACTTTGAGCCTTTGCTCTCTCCTTTTTCTTATATACGCTTTCCACGAGTGCTCGACCCCTTTCCCCCGTTTGTGAGAAGCTCCCCGAGATATTTGAGTTTTCTCTCGCTAAAGACGACACGGAGGGAACGAACGAGTACGGGGAAAACGTGCGGAAAGCTTCACCTTTCTTCTCGCCCTGGATATAAGGGGCACGCGGATATCACTGTATTCGTCGAGCTCGAGGTTTTAGTTGGCTCACGAATTTATGCAAACATCCGTGAGGCTTACGCCGTCGTCACGGGGATACGAGCACAGGAAGCATATGAAAACGTGTCTACTTATCTCTTACTTATTTCCACGTGATAGTCAAGGTGTACGAGATAACCTTCCCCCCCCTCTCTCTCTCTCTCTCTCTGTCTCTCTCTTTCGACTCGTTTTCTTTCTTTGGTGTGGGTATGTGTATGGGCGTGTGTGGGTGCGGGTGGATGCTATGGTTAACGCGTAAGCTCAAAAACCCTTCTCAAAGACGGTCCCTCATCTCGTTACGTCTCACTACTTTCGGACCTGCAACCTGCACCTCGATCTCCTTTGGTATTAAACATGATTATTGTTTTAGGACTCATTTCGCATTCCTGGTGGACACTTTGTACCTTTTGGGAAAGTCGGAGTTGCACGGGCGTTAAATCGAATTACGACTTTTTGAGGAGAACCAATTTTAATTGGTGGAGAAAATTTGAGCTCTTGCATTTATTTTTTTCGACTTCAGGAAATTTAGAAGTGCAAAATGTTGGTCGATGTCAAAATTGATTAACTGAATACGAAGTAATGATTTTTCATATTTAATTTGAATAAAAATATTCAAATTTTTTATTCAATTGGTAATTAATTATGGTTCGGAGATAAAAGTACGTAAAAATTGATTAAAACGAATTGTTTAAACAATAAATAACCTCTCACGTTACCTCTCACTACTTTCGGACCTGCAACCTGCACCTCCATCTCCTTTGGTATTAAACATGATTATTGTTTTAGGACTCATTTCGTATTCCTGGTGGACATTTTGTACCTTTTGGGAAAGTCGGAGTTACATGGACGTTAAATCGAATTACGACTTTTTCAGGAGAACCAATTTTAATTGGTAGAGAAGAGTTTTGGGCTCGTATTGTATTAATTTTTTTGAACTTTAGGAAATTTAGAAGTAGAAAATGTGAGTTGACGTCAAATTTAATTAACTGAATAACCAATTGTCTAAGATTTTGGTTTTTTAATTGTTTAAACAACAAAATAATATGAAAATGGTTGATCAAACATTAGAAAATTATTGAGTATCGTTCTAAAAATCACAATAAAAAATGTTAACTTTCTAACAAAAAAACAAAGACGAAATTTTAACAATTCAGTATGGAATATAGTCACTTTTACCAAGATGAATCACCTCCAGCCCATCCTTAATTTCAATTAAAATTAATTTTAAAATTCAAGTAAATATTTTGAAAAATAAATTCGAGATAAAATCCGCGATACGGAAACGCTAAATTGGAAGAGGGAAGATGGAGTCCTGTCAAAAGAGAAGCAAAGGTTTTCGGGCCGCTATAATTTGGCTAGGTAATTCGGCCTCGTCTCCTTCGTATATCTCCCATGCATCAAGAATGGGTATTTTCACTGGCCTCTCGCTCTCTCTCTCTCTCTCTCTCTCTCTCTCTAGCCTCGGAGGGTGATTTCCGGTTCTCGGGTCGCTTCTCGGAGCTTTCGCGCTTTCGGCTCGTTTGAGCCGCGGCGCACGGATGTCCGTGATGTTCCCGATGCCTCGTTCTCGCGGTGCCCGAGAGCCCTAATTGCCAAACGGGGCAAAGAGGCGGAGCCCGATTAGCTGACCAGGTGATTAGAGAGTCTGTCTCACTTTCTCTCTCTCTCTCTCTCTCTCTCTCGCTCTCTCATTCTCACCGAAGAACGAGCAGGAAGATCCAAGTCAGCGAAGGAGCCTCGCAAACTTTCGTGTACACGATAAACCGTTTTTAAAGTGACGATTAATCATTTTATTCACTTAGCGGACTTCCTGGCTTCATAATCCCCCCCGAATCGACTAGGAAATCGTTTTTTTTTCCTCATCTCATCCAATTAAGAGGATCATTTCAGCGCGGATTCATTTTCAGATAAAGTTTTTCTTGAGTGGAAATCGGGAAGAGAGAAAGAAAAAACGGATTTCCATAATTTGATTATCGTTTTTTTCCTGATGGAGAATTCGTGTTTTTTTTTCCTCCATTGTTATATATTCAGGGTGGTAATCCATTGTCCCTAATGACGTTTCTGACGACTGAGAATTAGCATCGAGATTGTTCCTATCATTGATATTAATTCGGGGCTCTCTCGTACCCTCGTGCCGATCGCGACCAATCACTTCCGATCTCTCATCAGCTTTATGCAAAAACGACGCGGAGCCGTCTGTTTGCCCGCAAACGCGACTATAAATTTCAACTACTCGCTCTCTTTCGCCTCGTTCGTTTTTTTTTCTCCTTCTTGCTCTAGTCTTTCGGCAACTCTCGTTTCGCTTGACAGCATAATCGATAATAAAATTAGCTCCTAATTGCGGCACGAAAATTAGTGCCCAGGCTGCGGGGAATCGTCCGCGAAGGAGGAAAGAAGAAGAAGAAGAAGAAGGACGAGGAGGAAAAGGAGGCACGAGAGAGGGGGATCGATAATTCCGATAAGGCTTTAATAACACGATCCCAGACCCTTTTTGTTTGCTCGTGTAATTCTCGACGTAATAACCATTAATTGCATCAACAAGGATATTAAACAAAAATAAAATGCGAAAAATCTTCCATCAATCTCGCCATCGATCATTTTTATATCACGGAAAAAATAACTCGAACATTTTTTAATTTAAATCCCGAGATATGAATTTAATGGTCGCTAAGAAAATGTTCGGGAATAAAAATGAAATAAATTAATATCGAAATAAATATTAAACAAAATTTTAATTTAATAAAAATTTAATAAAAAATAAATTGAAGAATTCGTATAATATTCAATTTATTATAACTATAATTTATTCTTTCATCAGTGACTGGTCAAATTTCCAGATTTTCATCATCGTTTCGGAGTTATATCTCATACATCCTTAAAAATATGATTTCAACTGTTAACAAAAAATAAAATTCTCTATGCAAAATTCTTTCCCATTCCGTTTTGCATCAACGTTTTAATCCTAAAACGAAGTTCGCTGAAAATAAAAATGAAGCATCCACCGAATACCGCTAATTGTAATTTAGTCGGCACGATAATGAAAATAATAATGAAAATAACAGTAACAATGATAATACCCAAAAGTGGAAAGAATATCGTCGAAACGGTCACGAGCTTTTTCGAGGGTCCAAACGATCGAGAGAATAACCGGCGAATTATAAGCCGTGAGCTCTTTTATCTGAATTTCACCGCAGGTAGAGTTTTCGAGGCGGAAAAAAAAGAATAAGAAGAAAGGGCAGGAGAACCAAAATTTCGGGGGCTAAGGTGGCTTTAACTTCAAACCTCGAAAAGCTTATTTCAACAAAGAGAAGCTGGGAAAAGAGAGAGCGAGGAGGTTATAGAATCACGAAAAGAGCACGAGAAGCAAAATGGAGCAATCTATACGTATATTTTATGTACGCAGGCAGATATGTGGCTGCACGTGTATTCGCTATATCGCTACGTAATATTAAAGGAGTTAACCGAGAAGCAAAAGTGGAGCTCCGCTTATTGCGCCGTTGCACGCTTCTGGTCTAAAAACTATTTTTTTTTTCTATATATTTTTTTTCCTATTTTTTTCTTTTCTCTCTCGTTTTGTGTCTGAGAGTACATTTTTTTTTGTAAACAATCGTGTATAACCACGGGTTATGTGGGTCACGTAAGGGGTCACGAAAAAAGAAAACGTCCCCGGTGTTATGGTCTCGAGGAAAATATTAAAGCGCCCGGAGACTTTGGCCCGGGGAGAGCACCAGAGAAAATTCGAGACGGACGAAATTCGTCTCATCTTCGGTTAATTTCTTTTTGAATGTGAATGTTAATTAATTTTCCCGGCTTGCGCGACGCGTGGGGGAGAGGAAAATGGTTGATTAAAAAATTGACATTTTTGGACGATACTGGAATATTTTAGCGCTCCTGAATAAAATTAACGAGAACGAGAGGAAGATTCAACAAACCGAGAAAGCGAAACGACGAAAAAACGTCCGCGCATGATTACAAAAAAAAAAGGAAAGAACAAATTTACTCTTTTTCTTTTTTCCTCCGTTGTTTATTTTTTCTCTTTCTTTGTGGCTCTCGCTATTTTTCTTGGGTCGAGCTCACAATGAATGTCGTCGGAATGCTGATTGCGCGCACGACAGTGTTTTCTGCTCTCATCGTCGTCACAAACTCCGCACTGGCCAGAGCCCGAAAGATCGTCCACCGAAATTGTTCTCCCCTTTTTCCCGGTGTCTCCTTTTTTCTTCTCTTCTTCATTATTTCTTATTTCTTTTTATTTTTTCATTTTTTTACTCACTTCGGCATTAGGAGCGTTTCTCCTTTCGCGGTTTCCGGAACAGGAAAGGGAAAAAATTACGTGCAAGAATTTCGCTAACCCCTCTCTATCTCTCTTTTTTTTCACCCCTCGAGTTTCAGAGGAAAGAGACGGCGAGTCTTTTCTTCATTTTTCTGCAAACTCTTCGTGTTTCTTTCAGCTCGTAATTCTTCCTCTCCTTTTCTCTTTTTCTTCCTCTCGCCCTCGACCCCGCTCTCTCTCTCTCTTTCTCTTTTTCTGGCCGTTATTCTTTTTTACTTTTAGCCTCGATCCGAGCAGCTCTCGGCTGTGTATAGCCAGCAGGAAGCTACGTGAAATTATGTAGAAGAGTTTCGTGGTCCTTGCCCGTTAGCGAGAACTTGCCCCTATACGTCGATCGCAGAATTTCCAGCCCGGGAGCGAGAGAGAGAACGGGAGCGATGGGACGAAGAAGCTTCGGAGCAGCCAGACATACGCCAGAAAGTTTCGAAAGTGCAGCTTTTACTCGGCGAAAGAAAAGGCCTCGGGAAAAAAACTTCGAGACCTACCAAAAGATCCTGACAAGTGCGAATGAAAAAAATTGGAGCATCCTCTGTTTAATTTCTCGAATGAAAGTCTCTGGGTTTCTTAATTTTTTGATGAAATTCTCTTGATTCAAGAATTATTCAAAATTTGGACACCGGAAACTTGAAAGAATTTTCATAAATTAAATTTGACTTACAATTTAAATTGCATTTTTTAAAAATGTAATAAAAAATTTAATTTTGGTAAATTTGAGTTTTATGGTAATTTTATTTTCTAGAATTTTATTATTTATTGAAGTTTTTTAATATGATTTGTAAAAATTTCATTTCAATATGATTCTCGTTAAAAATATTTACTCGGCGAAAGAAAATGCCTCGGGAAAAAAACTTCGAGACCTACCAAAAGATCCTGACAAGTGCGAATGAAATAAATTGGAGCATCCTCTGTTTTTAATTTCTCGAATGAAAGTCTCGGGGTTTCTTAATTTTTTGATGAAATTCTCTTGATTCAAGAATTATTCAAAATTTGTACACCGAAAACTTGAAAAAATTTTCATAAATCAAATTTGACTTACAATTTAAATTGCATTTTTTAAAAATGTAATAAAAAATTTAATTTTGGTAAATTTGAGTTTTATGGTAATTTCATTTTCTTGAATTTTATTATTTATTTGAGTTTTTTAATATGATTTTTTAAAATTTAATTTCAATATAATTATTGTTGGAAACAAGAATTAAATTTGGGACATGGAAAAGTTTTCATTGAACCAATTTAACAGATAATTTAATTCGGGCGAAAGTTTTATAATAAATTTTCGCGAATTCAATTTTTGTGTAGATATAGGTTCACTTTTATCTCTCGAGCATTTTTCACGTGTTGAACTCCCGTTTGAATTTCACTGAGAAAACATTCCGAGTGCTTAATCGCTGAAAAATACTTCGGTATTTAGATATTATTATTCGTCGATCTGGCAAGCGCGGAAACGTAGAGTAAAGAGTCGAATTACAAATGAACGTTTTCCGAGAGAGCGCAGGTGGTAAAAGAATACGCGAGAAGGTTTTTTGCCCGAATAATGTTCCGTTCACGTGCTCGTTGTTACATTCAAACTTTACTATAGGGAAAAAAAAATAATAATGTTAGTGGTAAAAAGAGAAAAAGAGGAATAAGATCGCGGCTTCGCGTGCAGACACGAATAACTTATTAGCGGAATGACCGATAGGAATGCCAATGACTGCCGAAAATTATTTATTCCTTCATTTTTTCAATTTTTAACAAAAAAATTTTTTCGACTAAATTTTTAAAAAATTCATAATATCTCTTTTTTTTAAATCGTGTGAATATTAAAATTTGATAAATGTGAGAAGTTCAATTTTCAGGCAAAAAAAGCCGAAAATTAATTTTATTAATTTTTACCATAAAGATATTTTTTTAACTATAAATTTTAGAAAAATTTCATTTAATTTATATTTCGTATTTTTGAATTGTATGAATTTGGAATTTTGCAAAATATGAGAAATTCAATTTACAGGGTAAAAGAGCAGGTTACAGTCGATCGTAACAAAAATGCGAAAGAGCCCGAGATAAGTTTCCTTTTTTCCGTGCCTTTGGGGAAATCACGTCGAAGCCCGCATAATTCAAGTTTCTGATGCACACGCGGGTATCGATCTGCAAGTTCCGGCAATTTTTTGCCCCTCTCGTCTCGGTTTTTTCTCTGCCCCGCGCGTGCACCTTTTATTCTGTCCATTCGCGTAACCCTCCTCCCGGGGACTTAATGTGGCGTGTCACGAGCGAATCGAGATGATATCTTAACGAGAGATCGAGAGGCCGGTGAAAAAAAATTGTTAAGAAAATGAAGCAAAAAGAAGCGAGAGCCAGCCAGGACGAGAAAGATTGAGAAAAAAGACACACAGGAGTGGTTCGGAAAAAAATGTTTTTCTCTCTCTCATTTTTTACACAAAAAATTTCATATCTCCGATGCATGCGAATTTCGCAATTGCGTGCAGACTTATATTATTTTCACTCGTTGTGTACACAATGAAAAAAGTTCTTTAATTTTCATATTTTTTGAACCTTTCGTATTTGATCTTTTTTTTCAAATTCTTAGAAAATTGCTAAAGTTTTACAAGCATGAAAAGTTTGGAAAAGTTTCCCAAAGAAAAAAGAAGCAAAAATGATTCGAGAAAATAATTTTTTGTTATTTTCTTATTTTTCTCTGTTTAAAGAGAGTAAGAACTTTTTTATCTCAGTATTCTTTATGTTGAATTTTCGTAAGTAAATATTTTCCAAGTTTCTACGAAATCATTAGTTATAAAGAAATTTCCCAAACATTTTGTAATTGTCGGAAATTTTGGAAAGTTTCGAGAGTCGACGAAAAGCCGAAAGTCCACAAGGCTCCAGGGCGTCGAAATGCGTTAATTTCTAAATATCTCGGAAGTGGGAAATGTTGTGGTCAACGGGATTTACACGCGGGCATTGTCCACTCTGTTTGATACCGTGTGCATTCATTTCTACGGGGCTTTCCACGTCAAGGATCAAAATTCAAAATTCTCAAAAATGAAAATTTATTTAAAATCAAAAAAATTAACTCTCACCCTAAAAATAATCGGAAATGCAAAAAAATAAGAACTATAAAAACTAGATCATGAAAAATAAGCAAAAAAAGTGAACTAAAAAAATAAATAAATGAATAAAAATGTGCAAGTAAAAAATGACTATTCTGGATAAAAATTGAGAGTTTCTTTTCTCCGTTTTTAAATCTTCATAAAAGCAGGAAGATAACAATAAAAAATGGCGCGGTGGAACGGCCTTTGTAAATTTGTACAAACGTTTCACATACATTACAGAATTTCCCATGTATCCAAGCCCGCGGAAATGTGGCTTGTATTTTCTGAATGGGGATGAACTCGCCAAAGTCCCGGGATATCCCGGCAGATACTTCGTAGCTTACGGAATAACATTTACCACGGAAAATGTGACGGACACTGGGAACAGTTGGAGAACACGCGAGTTGTTTGCAACTCACTTTTTCCCGTTGCATTTCACGATTAAATTTAGTTAACGCGAAAGAAAAAATCCTAATGAATTCCGGAAACGACATTTTTGGTCGATTTCCCTCTAAATTATCCAGAAAATTAACACCGGGCACGATGAAAGTTGGGCATGCGCGCGTGAATTTCAAACGTTCAGGAATTTTAATGTCAAAGTGACAGCTGTCGAGTGAACGCGAAAATACGCAAATTGGGTTATTCTTTCGATGCTTTTACTTTCTGGTAAAATATGTTGGAACGATTGAGGACTGAAAAATAGAAAAAACAAAAATTGCGGATATCAAGGAGTCTCCTCGGCGTACTTTTCGCCAGGGCGAGAGAGTCCATCGCGCGTGGACTCAAATTTACACACCGTGTATCCACCCACCGAAACGAACAAACAGGGATAAAAGCGCGGCGAGCCCGAACGGCCGCGAGGAATGAGAATTCCGTCGAGTCGACGCTCGAATCAGCGATCAAAGCGCAACCGTGCGATCGCTCTTTCAGAAACTTTATCCTCAACCACTTTTTTCACATCTCGTTTTCACGTTTTTTTAATCCTTTTCCTTCAAATATATTTTTCCCCAAAAAATACACAGCGGTAAAAATTTGTAAACGAAGAAAAAAAGAGAATTTTAATTCAAAAAATAGTCAAAATCTTCAAGTAAAATAAAAAAAATTTCAGATTTTCGTCGACTTTTGTCACGTTTAATTTTCACGCTTCTTTAAACCTCTCATAACACTTTTTTTTTAAAAAAGTGCGAAAATTCGCAAAGGAAACATTAAATTTTCCTATGAAAGAATCCGTTTCAAAACACGTTGAAAAAAAAATGAGGTTAAAAATGAAATTAATAATGCAGAGAAAAAAACAGTAAGTCGCACGGATGACGTTTCTCCGAGTCGGAGTACAACCGTGTTTTACAAGCTCGTTAAAAAATCATTTTAATCTTGGCCAGGCGTAAGGTCGAGAGAGAGAGAGAAAGAGAGAGAGAGAAGAGTGGAAGGGGAAAAGCGCGATGGAGGTAGGAGAGGACGAACGGGATGAAAACCTGTTAAAGATTCTCTCGGCAAGTTCTCGCACCCCTGACACTTAGTCAGGAGCGTACGAGCGTCCGGACTCGCGAGCAGGCGGGGGCGGAGGAGGGGCCGAGGGGGAGGGTGAAAAGGAAAAATGATTAATGTAATGGCCCTAATGGTCGGTGTAGTACATAAATTAGCCGCTTATACAGAAGCGACTGGCGAAAAACGAGGAGGCGAATTTTGTACGGGCATTTGCTTGTAGCTAGCTCAGTTCTCAGTGATTTTATTCACGTATACGAGAGCCCGAGACGTTTCACTTTTTGCCAACCCCGAGGAAGCTCCGTAAGAAGAGAGCGCGTCCTCTCTCCGCTCGTTATTTTAATAAAGAGAGAAAGAGAGAGAGGAGGAGTAAGAAGAGATCTATGCGAAAAAGTCTCAGAGTTTCCTCGGCAGTCTTGCGTAGAAAAAGAGAAAACATGGTCGATAAAAATGCTCGGACATCCGCAACGAGGACGTAAAGCTGCGAGCCTACTTATCCTTTTTCAACTTTTTTTAAACCATTCTATACAACACCGGGGTCTAACAGGTGTTTATGTTTTCTCGTTTCTTCTGCTTCCGAACTCCGTGTCTCACGACGGAAAAAATTTCGGACGAGAGAGAGAGGAGAGCTCGAGAGCGGAATCTCGATGAATCGCTGAGTAAGGCTAATAAAGTCCTCAGAGAATTTGTGGAGAGAGGAGAGGAATCTGTTTAAGAGAGACGAAACAAAAAGACGACGCGGCGAAGAGTTGAAGAAAAGCGAAAAATTGAAAGCGACGCGCGATACAGGGATAAAACTGGGAGGAGAAAATTTCGAGTCACTGACACCGCGGAGCTCCCTCGTTCGCACCAGACCCGGGTTAATGCTTCAACGATAATGGCATTAATTAAGTAGCTAATTAACATTCGGGCGTTCCCGACTGGCTCCTACACTCGCGGGACTCTCCGCTATCGTTTTACAACTCGTGCGCCTTTGAGACGAAAAAAAGGGAAGTATAACAGGGAAAAAAGATCATTTCGTGACATTGACGAGCTTTCTCTCTTGTGACGTTAACAACTTTCTTTTAACTTCGAATTTTAATACGATATTCAAGTGGAGTTGTAAAAAGTCTGCTATTGAAAAAATTTATCAATATTAACAAACGAATTTAGACTTTTTAAAATATATATGTACAAATATATAAATATATAGGCGTTTTATTTGCACACCCATTGAGGGTTTTTACAAAAAGTCACAAGTGTTATACATTCAATCTTAAAATCTGTTAATACCTCTTTCGTTTATTCTATCGGGTTCTTATGCTCTCTTATAAGTCTTTCGATCTCTCTGAAGTATTTACATATATCTTTATTTATTTCGCCTTGTAATAATGTCATAATTTTTTCGTATTTCCTCTTAGATACATCATTTATTGCTTTGCAAGCTTCCTCTTTGGTCTTACAATCTATCATTTCTTCTGCCTTTTCGCATATTAGTTAGTGTTCCAATGTTTCGTTTTCCCGCCAACATATCCTGTATCTCCAATCCTTTTCTCCTTTTTTTCCTTTTCTTCCAAAATTACCACATCTTCACTTATCATGGAACAAGCACTTGTTACACATGTCAAAAAAAGTAAATTTCACCCTTCATAAGCTCAAGTTCAACAAAAATTCCTTGTCTCAAAGACTGCGTACGATCCTGGTAACTTCCCTTATCCTACCGATTCTAGACTATTGTTGCCTAGTCTATAACGACGTAAATTTGGAGCAGAACATATTTCTTGAGCGTCTCATCAATAAATGCATACGTTTCGTATTCAATGTTAAAGTAGATGAGCATATCTCACCATTCAGAGAAAAATTAAATTGGCTGACCGCTGAGCGAAGAAGGAAATACTTTTTAGGAGTTTTTCTTTTCAAAGTCCTAAATAATACGACCCCGGATTTCATCCAAGAGCTATTGCCCAGATCCCAGCCGATCCCATACTCTACTCGTTCCCAATGTACGCTTACGTTCCACATCCCGAACCATCGTACACAGACTATTCACAGGTCATTTTCCTTATCCGCTGCCTATTTTTGGCACTCCCTTCCTTCTCAGATTGCCTCTATCACGTCTCTTGCGAATTTCAAGCGCGCATTGCATTTCCACCTGTTTAACCAGCCTTGAATCCAGCCTCATCATCATCGAGCGACAAAGTGAAACTGTTTCCGATACTTTCGAAAAGATTTTGTAGCTATAAGTACTATGTGAAGGACTCTTACGTTCGTTATTAAACTGTAAAAATTTCTGTAATGAAATGTAAATATTATCAAGCTTGGTATCGACTATATTGCCCAAAGCTATCAGCTAGGCATAGTGAATAAATCAATCAATCAATCATCTTATTTTTGCCAACATTTCCTTAACATACCTTTTTATACCTTCTGCCCCCCAGTATGCTTATGGTTCTTGTTTCTGTTCTATAATCTCTTCATATAGTTCGTTGTAAGTTGAAGTTTGAATTCTCCTATTTTCTTCTTGTAAAATTTGGTTCTTTAAATTTTCTAGTCCTTCTTTAATTTTTTTATCAATTATTTCCTCCTCCCTCTCCTCCCATAGTAAGTCAACTTTTTTAAATATTAATTAGAATTTAAAACGGAGGTTTAAGAAATTTAAAGAATTTTTAATTGGACGAACGACATTTTTTGTTCAGTTTCTTCGAAACGATTCCGACGTGTCTAAATATAAGTCGGGATGAAGAATGGATTTATTTTCGTATTCGTGTAAGCTGAATATGCGTTAAATACGTTAAGAGAAGCGTGGCTGGAACTCGAAGCCTTTCTTCATCAATCTAACGAGCCTTACGTTGGGGTTCGCGAGCCTCTGAACCTGCTCTCGTGGACACGATGGCGTGTCGCGATATGCTTATTAGTCGTTATCCGCCTGTTGGCTAGTCCCGGAACCTTCCGCGAAGGGATCGTAGGGAAAAGCCCGTCAACTCTTTCTCTCGGAACTCTTCAACGACCTGGCGAGCCCTGTCTCGACATATTCCACATTTATACACTGGCACGTGCCCTCAGCTGCCTCTCCACCATTTTATTCCGTCAGCTACATCGCTCGCTCGCTTTTCTCCTCTCCAGGGTTCGTTTTAAACCTCGTGTCAGCGATAATGCCACGACATTGCTCTGAACACCGCGTACGATTCTAGGTCGCCACCGATCTACGTAACGTCGTCTGGACATTCCAGGTGACAGTCGACATCGTGCTCTCGTATTTCTTGGAGACATAAAAATATTACGTTCTGATCAATTTTTTTTCAGTATCGTTTTTACTGCATTGTTATTTTAGTACTTTTGAAATGACTTCCGTTGCACGTCCATGTGTGATCGATCTCTCTACGAAAATGAAGAGAGCGTAGACGTCATATAACTTATTTGAAACATTGTAAGATTATGTTTTATTTTAGCGTAATAGGTGATCTTATTCTGATACCAATTTTTGTATGGTATATTTATTTAATTAAATTTTGTTTAATTCATATTTAGGAATACAGACGACTCGACTTGACTTCTCAGAAATGTTCCATTTATATTCTAGGCTACCATATGAATCGTTTTATCTTCTCCCAACCTAACGGTTCCCATAATTCTTGGAGACATGAAAAAATTAGGTTTTGATCAATTTCGTTCGGTATAGTTTTAGTACATTCTTGTTTTAGTACTTTGTAGTTTCAAGTGTCGTGTCCGGTGACAATTTCGCCAGAGTTTAAACACAGGAGACGCGTTTGTATAAAATACAGCTCTTGTCGTATTCGTCATTTCGATTCCGGGAGCACGAGACCGTTTACGAATACGTTTAGCACGAAACCCGGCACCCCGTTGAATGTAATCCAGGAGTCTTGGGCGGTGACTCGCCACTCGAATAAAGCAGCACGTAACAGAGAGTGCGATTTTTATCAGCGGAGCTAGATAACCAGTCATTTGTTAAATGGATCGTCGGCGAACCGGTGTTTTCTTCGTAAGCGACCCTCCGACTTCCTGGATCAGAATGGAAAATAAGGATAACGGAAGAATCCGAATCGAGGGACAGAAATTTCATTCACCCTCGGCTTCGATTCTAAATTCCAACTGCAAACCTTTCTAAATTCAAGTTGTAAACATTCGCGGCGTTTGAGGGCTTCCGGTAACGCGTCCTGGTGGGGAAAGGACGAGCGGGACAGAGGAAACGGAAGAGAGAGGCCACTGGCCCCGGAATGATTCGCAAAGGAAAGATGAGGTTGGCTCGCGGCCTCTTTCTCCATCACGAAGCCCTCGGAGGCCGCTCTCTGGTCCTCCGTCGTTGAATATTCACGAGGTGATCTCCAGCGGACAATAAAGCCTCGTCCGCAGAGCCTCTGCAACGTCGCGCGCGCGTGAACCTCGGAGAGAATGCTCCCACAGAGAGTGGGCGGGTGAAAAAGAAAGGAATAACCAGTGGAAATCCTCGTTCCGCGATGAGCGAAAAAGCTCGGCCGCGATTTCAGGCTTTCAACGTATGCTCGACGAAAGTGATATAAAGGATGAAGTTGAAACGAAGTTATGGTATAACAGAGGCTGACCCATACGACCCACGAAACGAGGAGCAAAAAAAATGTGATCGTTACACGAAATGTCCATCGATTTAAATTCATGGATTTCCATTAATTTGAATCCCAACGTAACTGAATTATGCACAATGAAGATCACATCTTTTCTCGTCAGCTGCAGCAGTTAATTATGAACAACTGCTTAAAATTTGCAAATTATGTCCACATTGATATGGATTCAGTAGATTATGCAGTCGAAATGAATAAATTCAAATCAGTTGGTTTGATTTTTTAATCTGTGAAATTGGGAAAGGGAATTAAATTATTTGAGTCGAAATGATTTCAACGAGATAGAGAATCAGCGAACGAGTGTCTGGGTCTAAGTGCTATCAGCATTCACAGAAATTACAACTACAGATGCAGAACAGTGGAGAACCCTCAAAATGATGATTGAAAAACGTTTATCATCGTAAAAACATCTATTGATGTAAATTCATACCATCGATATCAATGTCGATCTAACGAAATTAAACAACGGAGATTCAAAATATTCACCTAGTCACTCCAGCTGTACTCGCACTGATCGAACTTTGCAAATCATGTCCATTTCAATTTGGATTCAATGAAGTATCTGCATGAAATGAACCCGTGTAATGTAATTAATATGATATCGCAAATTTATCAAAATGAAAACTGATTATAACTCGAGGGATACTGTAAAATTGATTTCGAGCTACAAAGAGGCTAAAACTGTTCGTTTGGTGAAAGTGATTTCGACGAGATCGAGAAATGCTCCACGGTAAACTGTTAATTTAGAATTGAATGAGAATTAGGGAGTAAATGAAGACAGTATTCTGCGAGAGAGGTTACTCCGGGCTATCGAGACTCACCGGCACAAGCGGATTCTCGGTTACAGAGCGTAGAATCCGAGAATTTGCATGAGAGCGAGAGGTAAATGCGCTTTCCTCGAGACTCAAAGCGTCCCTGCGGGTCAAAGAGGAAGAAACCGCGGCGAACTCACTGCCGCGCCCGGGTACAGACATTCTCAGTTTATAACTTTATGTATGTGGCTATAATGGCTGAATGCGAAATTTATATAGGCGAATAGACGTACCTCGGCCGGATGACGTAGAATTGCCGGAGTAACGAGTCCGGTGCCTCAGAAGCGACCTCGCCTTTCCCGTGCGCTCTTCCGGCGATGATGCGTCTCGAGTCTATGCGGTCGTTGCCACGAGAGCGACTCTCCCTTACTCCCGAAATTCGCGCGAGCAAGCCGCAAGACAGCCGCTCCCAACTTTCCTTCACAGCTCGACACTCGCGACTCCTGCAAAGTTAAGATCAAGCTTTTGAGGTTTCTCCGATGTTTGCCAATTTGGAGGCCAAAATATATTCTTAATGGCTTACAAATTATGGATTAGATCGTAGACATCAAAAGATATACGTGAATATTACTTCACCGTTTATACTTGAAGTAACCTTTAAAAAGCAATGGTGCACCTCAGGCTAGAATATGTATTGGGTTATCGGTTAGACTTTCGTGGTTTTGAGAACCATAGAAACATCTTCTTTAATACTTTGCGCAAGTTCATCTGAAGACAGTATAGTGTCATAAAGGCAAGTAATGAAAAGCTCTATATGCAACCTCAGAATGGTGCCATGTCTATCTGCAGTAAGGTCCGATTGTCTGAATTTGCTTTGTACTTTGGGACATTCGTCATATAAGGACCTGCAGAACTATTCTTTGAATACAATGCAGTCGCATTGATGTGTCTGCTTTTAGAGGTATACAATAGCCAAAACGGGACTATATGCCAAGTCTCTAATACCGCAGTTATGATTCTTTCGGCCAAAAGTCTCGTCATCGGCTTAACTCTTAAACCTGCTACAATATGCTTTGTTGGTTAGAAACTAGTGGACTGGCGCTCTTGGTTTCGAAAGGCAGTTCTGGTTTAGCCAATACACTGAATATTGATATACGGAATACAATACACGGAATATTGAATAGTGTCATCTGATGCACTTGCTGAATGGCAACAAACATTGCAAAGTAAGCATCAAATCAATGTTTCATCAATATTTTACATCTGAACCTCCATCTAGGTCTGAATTTCACGAAGCCGAGCTAAAGGAGTTCCGTTTCAACGAAAATGTGGGACGAAAATTGACGTGAGGAAGGAAATCTCGGATCTCGCGAAAGTCGTTTGACGACCAATTTTTTTCGACGATTTTTCAAGAAAAAGTTTTCTGGGGCGGCGAAAAGCTCGCGCCGGGCGTCACGGACATTAGAGGAGGCGCGTGAGTGTGTCACATACGCCCCGAAAGTTCCGCAGGAAAAAGAGAGAGGAACAGAATCGGGTCTCCGGAGTGTCGCGATTGCGGAGCAGGAGAACGGGAAAGGCTCGTGCGACCGCGTTTGGGGCAAAAAGGTGCACGGGGTTTGCGTTTTGCAGGAAAACGAGCGGATATACCGTACAACACGTGATATATACACCCAGAGGGAGAAAGAAAGAGAGAGAAGAAAGAACGCCCGGCGAGTGAGTCACGGCTGAAGTCGCCGTGGAATATTAACGACCACGTTATTCCGAGACCAGAATGCTCGGAACACAGAGCTCTGCTGTAATGGCAATTTATTTGTTTTCTTTCCCTTTTTTTCTCTTCCAGGTACTCGCTTTTGTGGAGCTCGGTCGCGGGAATCGCGAGCTCGGAGGCCAGAAATTTAGGCTCCAACTTCGGCTCTCGGGTCTTCTGAAAAATTCTCAGGAGTTGAGAAAGTGGAGCGAGAGTTGAATCAGTGACGGGGTTGGATCTGACGGAATTCCGGAGCTTTCGTAGCGAACGAAAAATGAAGAGATCCTGGGAGAACTTTTCTCACCGGGCTATCGATTTATTTCTTATCTGTTTCCCATTAATTCGGATTGAAAAGAAGAACGATTTATTTCCAGACCCGATGGAGGGTGAATTGTCGCTTGAGAATAGCGAGGAGTCGCTCGACGTGTGTTCGTCCATTTTTCTACGCGAGTGTATTACGGGTTCGCTGATATCGCGCCGGAAGTGCGCATCCCCGAAAACGAGCGACTCGCTCAGCCATGATTCTTCGAAGGATGCGGAAAGGCCGCGAAGGGTAAAAACCGGGAGAAAGGACGATGAAGGAAGCCACGTGCGGCGTTCACCAGTTGAAAGCATCTCTAGACACATAAGGCTGAAACATCAAAGGATCCCATCTCGAAAGCCAGAACCTCCGGAGCAGAGGCCTTGGGTTCATATAATTTGCTTTTCGCTCCGTCGGATTTCAATAATATTGGAGCATCGAGAGGCCTCGTCTTCTCTGTACAAAACTCGAGCGATTCCGCCGATCCGCGCAGACCTTGAATCCATCTCTAGTTCCCAGCTGCTTTGCGTTCGCCGTGTTAATGCCTCACAAAGGCAGCGAAATTAGTTTCCGGGAAAATTTGATTCCAATGTACCGGAGGCAATCGAGGTAGAAAGAAGAGTGAAAAACTATACAGTTAGATCCAGGAAGTTCCCGGTTTCTCATTGGCAACCCTCCGGATATGGTCCAGGAAGTCTCGAGTCCTCGTTATCTCCGGCAATCGCGAGCTGGACATTGGAGAACTTTGTCCCAGGAGTATAATCAGCGGGAAATGTCTTTTGGTATCACCAAAGTTGGTATTTCGGGATATCGCGGAGTTGAAAGTGGTGAAGAAAAAATGGAGAATGGCTTCGTGGGGTCAAGTCAGAGTCAGCGAGCCGGTCACTGATTCCTGACTGAATAATTCGAGGAAGGGTCTCGGGGACCCTTTGCCAGCCCCCCGGTTGACGAGCCGAATTATATCCGAGGCTGCTTGCTCGCTCGGTCGAGCGCTGACGCGATAACCTAATATTTATACAATTATAAAGCCTCGCAAGCAGTCAGATCTCATTCTCAGCCAAATATTCCTCTCCGTACAAACATATACAAGGGAGATTTCTGGCTAAGTGTACACAGCATTTGGGGGTAGTTATACCCTGGTAGGGAGGAAAATTTTCAAGGGGCAGTTAACCGGGGGAGGGAGAGACGATGATGTCGGAAGAGAGCCCCGGGAGATTTCGTTAGAGCAATCGGAGCGTGAAACCAGCGGTTTCACCCTCAGCCATTCCTAAAATGGCCACGATGATTTTCCAAGATGGCGCCTCTATTTCGAACATCCGAGTGTCTGGACTGTATAATTTTCTTCTTAATTAAATTCCCTATTAAATATCCGCTCTCCCGAAGCAACTATTTGCAATTACGTTATTTGTATCCAACCATTCGTACCAGGAGCAACTACTGCAGGTTGCCCAAACTTTTTCCTGACGAAGCGAAAACTTTGTGCGTTTTTTTTGCGGTCACGAAGAAATTCTTTTCACTGATTATTTATTTATACGGTCGATATCCGGCGGTACCCAAGACGGACTCCGGTAACCCAGAAAGCGTATCTACGTGCTTCCGTTCCGCTGGTCCACTTCTGTTATAATATGTAGGTACGGGAGTACGTAGTGTCTCATTTCTCATGATGTCCGCAGTCCAGGTCGCTCTTATTAATGCATTCCGGACCGCTTGGATTCTCCGGGAAGGAGAAAGAGGAAACGGAGATAAAGAGAACGAGAGGGAGGAAAAAGGAATAGTTGGTCGGTAGACCGCGAGAGGGCGTCCCGCATAATCCGCATTGGAGCTTCCGGGCCAGAGGTTAAACAAGAAGGCAACTCGGCCGCGTCCGTGTACGCGTAAATACGCGCATAAATATACACAACCGGATAAATGCTCTGATGTTATGTACGATTACGAATTTCGGTTCCCGTAACCTCTGCCCTGACAGACCGACCCCTATCGCCTTTAACACCCCGAAACTTATTTCAATCGATATTATTGCCGCGCGAGAGAAACAATTCTAGTTCCCAGTTTGGTGGTGAGCCAATTAAATTTTGCATGTATCTACCTTATTAAAGACTTCGGAGTCTCAGTAATTCTCAGATTTTCTTGTGTTTCGTAATTAATATCGAATGTCGGAATCGTTCCTAATGAACATCTTGAAACGACGTAAATGCTGAGTCTAGAATCAATGACGGGTTTTGATACTAATTAGCAAGGTCTGAAATACAGACGTGGATGGATAAATCTGGTACAAATGTGAGCAGAAATCGGAATGTAAACTTCTCGTGATTATATGAAGCATTTGGATTCGATTCGAAGGATCGACAGTGTTTGTAATTTACGAAAATCTTGGCGACAGAGTAAACGCTGCATGGAACATTCCTCCGAAGCGGATAAACGAGGTTTAAACTAACCGAGAACGCGGAACGTCAAACAATAGCAGGGAGAAGGCAAAGAGAAAGAGAGAGGGAGAGAGAGAGAGAATTTCCACAGGGAATTTCTCTCGTGGCCAAATGGTCTTTCCACAAAGTGAAATCTCGACAGGTGGATGCGATCACCAGAGATCCAACACTTTGGAGTGTATTCGAGAAATTCGCAACAGGGGATCTGGTGCAAACGAATCGTCTCGGAATCGACTCCACGTTGGATTTTTTAACAAACTAAATGGATAAAAAAATCGTAATTGAATCATACCAATCTCGACGAAACAGAAAGAATAAAAAATTTTTCAAAAAGCATCTCGTCCATCACCATAGCAATAATCAATGGAAAAGCTTTTATCTTCGGATCGAAGTTTGTTATTTCCAATATCGAATTTTACTACCAATTCCACCGATGATGCTTCTTGGTATCCATTACTTTGAATTCGTATCTCTACCAAATCACTTGACGAGGTTAATAATCAAAAAAATTGTTAAAACACCAATTTTAATGGCCACAAACCGAATAAAAATTGATGAATTATCCAATTTTGGAAAATAAACTTTTAAATTACCCATGTAACCAGGTTTTCAGGTATATGGATGAATAAATGCGTTTACCCATCAATGGACTTAACAAGTGTCTAATCAAATCAATAATTGATCTTGATCAATACTTCAACGCTGCCTTTGCGTTTTCTTGGAAGATTGAGCAAGTTCAATACCTCCCGTCTACTTTTTTTCTTCCTACATTTTTTTAATTTCCTTCTTGACTATCTGATCAAAGATTTCATGCTCGTAATAACGTTGGTAGGGTGCTCACGATCACCTCACCCATAATCAATGCTTGGAAAAATCTCTTCGTGCGCTTGAACGTTATGAAATCGATCGAGAAATTTCCAGTCACCGGCTCTAAATTTATTTATAGAGTTCGATTTCCTTTTCCATAAAAGTGTGTAGGATAAGGTGTGATTTGTAAATCCAATATTTGTATTATATGCTATTATTTATATTTTATTCAATATTTTCTGGGAGTCCAATTTCAGATAAAATGCCAGTAATTTCAAACATTCCTTGAGGACGATAAAAAATGTATGATTAATCAGAATAATGAGATCTACATAGAAATCTCGTTGAATCTGTACCAAAATTATACGATCGGCAAATTCGTGGAAATTGTTGGTGAGTGACTGTTGAACGAATCAATAATCAAGCTAACGAGACTAAAACCCATCGTGTGTATCGTTGGGCAAGTGGTTACGAGTGAAAGGATGGAAAACCGGACACAGCGCTCATCACGTTGAAAAACAACACTCGGCAGTCATCGAGGCAGGCCGAAGCGCGAGTCAATCGTGTCAGTTTATGCGTAATTTCATGATTTCGAATCTCAGGCCAACACCGTCCTACCCTCGCCAAAACGGTAGCCAAAAATTGATCGAGCTAACGTATAGATATTCCACAAATCGTTGATGATAAATATTCGTCAGAATCACCGAGCTCGCCGAGTCATGAAGCGAGTGGATATTTTCATCCAAGCATCTCATTAAACTGACAGCTGTCCATTTTACGAATTATTTTAATTGAACCCTCTGTATTGTATCCACGTAATTGTATGATCGTTGAACAAATTAATGTATCATTTCACAATTCGAAATTCGTTTTTATAAAATTAATGGTAATTAATTCTTCCAGTATATTCCATGAATGATTAAATTTTCTGGAATCGACTTTCGATAAAATGTACTATAAGTGGACCATCAATTTAACGCTTTGTGAAAAATAAACTTGGCTGAGAATCTGTACATGCAGAATACGATAATTGCTCGGAATAATTAATGAAGACCATTATTTTGGTCCTTTATCTCCATAAAGCAAAGATTAATTCTTCTCCACGAGTCATCAAGCACGAATGGTTATTCTCATGCCAACAATTTTTATCCCAATCACAGCTGTCTTGTGAAATATTTCAATCACGTGTATTTATATATTATCACATGCATAATCTAATATCTCTCACTGTTCTAAAAAGTTTGAACCACTTCATGACAATCGCCACTGTAACCCCATTAGTAATAAATTCTTAAAAACTGTCCCTAAGTACTGTAATTCTCGAGCAACTTCGAACAAAGTTTAAATGCAGCCGCAATTCAGAGGTTGATGAAAAATAAACTTGGTAACGATCCGCAGATGGAGAATGCAATATCAGGAGAAATAATTAACGAGGAATATTATTTAGCTGCTATGTCCTCCGTGAAACGAAGGTGAATAATAATGCGACGACATATTTCGCGGAGTTTGAAGACGTTAACGAGAGGTCGGGCAATCGTGAACGATACGTCAAAATTAATTCCACGTTCATTTCTCGTACTTTCTCAGGTGGAGGGGTTTTCAAGGAGAATATCGCGTGTGTAGCCGGTGAAAATGCTCGTATTATGGGGTTACACGGTGGTAAGGAAAATTGCAGGGATCGCTCCGTGGCTCGGATCGCTCTGTGGAAACCGCCAAGGCATTCGTATTACTCTCCTACATGTTTCACGCTTCGAATCAATGTTTTTGCATAATTCAGCGCCTGATTCCTGTACACGTAGCATACGTGTATATTTTTATACCTTTCCGTGTATTTCTCCTCACGTGTGCATTCACGTGTCTCCGGGATACACTATACCGAGGTCGCTTTAAAAATTCACGAACCAATCCTCACCCCTTTCTCGCCAACCACGTCCGCCTTTCTGTATCTCTATCCTCTCGACATAATTTGCTCCTTCGTAGTCCCCGAAAAGACTCCCGTTCCGCCGTGAGAGTTCTCGAAATGGAGAACGTGTCGACTTGTACTGAAGATATTTTGGAATATACGAAAATTGGCCAACAATGAAAAAAGAAAAATTCTATTTATTTTCAAATACGTATAAATTTTTTTATTTTCTAAATCTACATTGATAGGATCGGATGAAAGAATTCTGGAGATAATCGTAATATCGGAAATTGAACAAAATTTGTACAATTTGGGGAAGAATATGAGATGAGAGTAATTGAATTTTTATCGATACGGTTTAAACGGAGGTTGGGACGTATGAAAATAATATTACGAATTAATGAGGTAATTAATTAAATCCCGAATCAATTATAAATAATATTACAAACCGGTGGTTTGTCCTGATTTCGTAATATATTAATATCGGTGATTGAAAAAGTTGAGATTATTTATCGTGTAGTACTCGATTACGATCGAACGCAATTCAGTCAACGAGCACCCAGTTGATCAATTAATTCAAGAGATGAGAGAGAAAGCTTTTCATTATAGAAAGCTTGAGGATTCCCTGACAATTAATTTCATCGATCGACGATGAGAGAGAGAACGATATGAAAAGGGAGAGAAAAAGAGGAAGCGAAATAGAAGGGCAAAGATCAAGCGAAGTGAATAAATAGACAAACACTCAAAGTCTGACTGCAATCTGACCAATTCTTCGCCACGAGATTTAATTGGACGTAATTGTGATTGAAGTGCTTTTACTCGCTGTCGCACTCGACGTTGTTATCTAAAGAATTCAGTGACGAAAGTGCCCGTGATCGAATTCCAATTACCCCGATTCGTTTTTTTATTTTTGAAAGCAACAAATGAAAAAAACATCGGAATCACATTATAGTCCAAAATAAATAATTAATTATATTTGCTTCGTTTGGATCTCGTTTGATTTATGGAGGAATTAGCGTGTTACATTTATTTTTCTATTTCTTTGGGACGACAGAAAAAAAAGTAACACGAACAGAAATCCTTGTCCATTTTCATCAGAAAATTAATTCTACGTGTCAGGTGGATACCCGTGGAATCCGTATTGGTACTATAATTTATTGGAGACAAGAGATTTCGTTTTTATCTCCAGCTTTTACTTGAAACTCCTTCGCAATATTCAATTTACTTTCGGTCGATATCCAAGAGAGGATCCAGTACAGTCTATTTATTTCTCTGATTTAAATTTTTCCCAAAATAAAAAAAAATGTCAGCAACATTTCTTTATAATTTTGACACAAAAATTAATTATAAATTGAACAGACGTTTGATTTTTTTCATTGTCTTTTTCTGTTACTAACTATAAGTTGCCATTATTTGGCATTAAATAGTTTTCTTGATGGTTTGTTTTGGTTGTGTTTAGATAGTATATCCATTGATTTACTTTACTCTATTTTTCGCTTTTTGTTTTAGACTCACCATACAATCATACGTTCATGTTTACATTCAGTCATTTGTATATACAAGTAATTTACAACGGTACGTTTTTGAATTTTGATTTGGGCTGTAGATGGTACGCGTGATTAGGCAGCGTTGAATCTGCTGCGTAGATCCGTCGGTTTAAACTTTTTGAGTCTTCGATTGATATTTTCTCTGTTGAAGAGGTTATGCGCTAGTTCATTTGGATGTCTCGCAAGCCTCTGCTCGTAGCTTGCACACAATTTCGAAGCTCTGGTCTTCACCGTTTCGATTTTGAGGTCTTTATGTAGATCGGCATTTGTGATGTACCAAGGTGCGTTGGCGTTTCTCTGATTTAAATTCCTCCAAAAATAAAAAAAATTTCTGCAACAGTTTATTACAGTTTTGACCCAAAACTTAATTATAAATTGAACAGACATTTGAAATGTCTAAATTCAGCTACAATTCCTGTAGGTTATAATTTATTAAGTTGACAATTTCTTATTTCTCAGCGAGCAAAAAATCGAAAAATAAACGAATCATCCGGACATAATCCTCGTACAATTTTAATCTGAAATTAATTAAACGTTAAGCAGATATCTGATATCTCAGCTCTAGCTATAATTTGTTGGGGACAAGAGATCTTTTTATCTTCCGAGCTTAATACAAACTTAATGCTGTTCTGGCTATATTGAATTTATGTTTGGACCATGTATATGGAGGATTCGTATATTATGTATCGAGAAGTGATTTCCTCCGGTGGAGGAATACATACAATTTGTCGTCTGGTCCTCTTATCGTTATTGTTTTCGCTCTCCCTTGCGATCTTAACTTTTCCTCCCGCTCCTTTCTCCTCCACCGCGAATATCCTCCTTTATATATTTTTCCCTTTATTCCGCGAGAGCTCGGTAACTTCCCGAGAATCCGGATTATCGTACCAGCAGATACGGAACTCTTTCGTTTTGTTATTATTCGGTTGGCAATTAGCCAAATTGGCAAAAGTTCTTCAACGTGACACAAAACGCGAATCTCGCCCGGGATGCACGGGAGACGAAGATTTATACCGGAGCAATGACGGCGGAAAGCTTTTATCGTTCGAAACGTCACTGGAATCGTAACGAGCGGAAAAAAATCCGTTCGCCCTTTCATCTTCGATGTTTCCCTAATTAATTGATTTGAGTGACGGTCGGGACGGAACTAATTTTTTTTTCAAGACAAATCGGCTGGAATTCGCGATTGCTACTTCCATCAAGTACTAAAAATATATTGAAAAAAAATTTTATTCGCATGTTTTTGGTTAGAATCAATTTTTATATTTTATTCATCTCTAAAAATATTTTTGAAAATTAGAAAAAGCTTTTTTGGGTTTTCAATGATGAATAGAATCTCGGATTCTGAAAATTGATCGTGACACGTTCATTAATAAATTCTCGTGCATCGAACGACGAGAATTTCGTACCCTCAAAAAATGTCGATACTCCGATACGTCGAAAAAAAAATATTCATTTACACATTTTTTTGGTCTAAGGTAATTTTTATATTTAATTTAACTCTAAAAATATTTTTATCTACAAGTTTTTTTGGGTTTTCAATGACAGATTCTCGGATTCTGAAAGTTAATCGTGACACGTTCATTAATAAATTCTCCTGGATCGAACGACGAGGATTTCGCACCGGTGGGAAACGTCGAGATTTCGGAAATTGGATCAGCACGTAGTAACTCTGGTGGATCCAGAGAGAAGAAACTTGCCGGCTCGAGAGAAATAAAAGGAAAAGGTTGAAGAAAGAGAGAGAGGAGGGGGCAAGTATAGGGGAGGTGAGCAGCGCCCCTTCGCCTCATCCCCGCGCGAGAGTTCGCGATAAAATATATCGTCCGTTCTCGCTTTCGACTACGTGACTCGATTATCCAAGAATTAAATCGGGAGACGAGAGGAGAGCGAGAGCGAGAGGAAACATTTCCTTGCGAATTCCACGGTGCGCTGGAATATAAAAATCCGGGTAACCGCGAAACGGACTCGAGCCCCTTTGGCGACTGGAAAAAAAAGTCGAGACTTAAAAAATTGAAGGAAAAAAAAATATCAATGGCATTGTGCACGTCAATCAAAGTTTTTCCTCTCGCTAAACGCTCGCATCTCCCAATTGTTTGCGAAGAAAAAAAGTATAGACGAGGTAAAAATGAATTCAGATCGATGGACACGAGCTCTGCGCCGAGTTTTCAAAACCACCATATTGATTATCGGTCAATAAAAAGACACGAGAGGATGGAAAGAAAAGCAAAAATGAGAGAAAAAAAAATGAGAGGTTGGAGCAGGACGCACGTGTGCTCCGAGATTGAAAACGAAAAACAATAGGGACGAGGAGAAAAAGCGGGAAGAGAGAGCTCGAAACTAAAACAAAAGTACCGGGTAAAAAATAATAATAATAATCACAATAATTTACCGCGACGAAAAAAAGAAAATGAAAAAAAAAATCTACGTAGAGGATAAAACAGCGACGATACAGACGAGAAAGAAAAAATTTCGCTCGCTTCACTGGACGGGAATGATACGACAATAACGATGGACCAAATGCGAAATTGTGGTCGATGAGTTCGCCACCCGCGTGTGTACAACTTTTTTCACAAAAATTAAAACAGCACGCCCGGTAATTGAAATTACAATAATCTGAGCTCAAAGAAGATTAAAAACAACAAAATACAGACATAAAACAAAATGAATAACTCGTTTTTTAAAAATAAATTTTTTTTTAATTTTTCATAGACTAAATAATTTTTTTCTGCAAGAGTTAATGTTGAAATATAAACAAAAACGATAAAAAAAATTGTTTCGCGTAAAATGATTCAGGAATACCAAAGAAATCTATTTTATAATTTTTTTAATTTTATTGTATAGTTGAATTTTCGTCGTGTGTCAAAAGATTAAAAGAATTGATACGATACGTTTCCCGGATAGCACGCGTTGCGCCCCGTTGATACGGAATATCGCGCTGTCGTTCGAATAATGAATCCTGTCGGAACGCAAATGAAGCGAAAAAGGAGAGAGAGAGCTCGTATATGCTGAAGTTTCGCCAGAGCTTGAATTGGGAGCGAGGATGCAGAAATTGCAGAGAGGAAAATGCTACACAATTCCTCGTGTGTCTCACTTTTTCCCCCGTGTCGTTGATAGCGAAACGGACGTTGGAAAATGTTTTCTGAAATTTCCAAGCCGAAAATCACCGACATCAGAGAGACTCCCCTCATTGTCGATGGGTCGATAACATTTTACGTTCTGTCACTTCTGTTCTCGACTCCAAATTGTTTCGTTCAAAATTACTTTTCCCTCGTTCTCGTCTGCATAAACATTTTTTTACGAGAAATTCACTCAATTTCGTAGCATTTGGTTTTTTTCCTCGTGATAACAATAATTCAGCTCGAGAAATGGAGCAAATAACTCTTTTCGAGCTTCCTAGAAACTTAACGTGAACTGAACACTTTGTAAAAAAAAGTTAAAAATTATTTGCTCAGAAATTAGAATAATTAAGAGAGCCAATTAATAGCGAAAATGCGATACCAATTGAAAAGCAAATATTTTTACGAATCATTCAGTATTCGGGATGAAAGTAAAATGATATTTTTCGATTTTATTTCGAATACCAAAAGGCAGTATAAATGGACCCATCAGGTAAATCAAGATAATTATCGACTATTGCTTTCAGTGGCAGATTCACAGTACGTTTAATGTTTGGTTGCAATCAATTCGCTAAACCGCAAAACGGGCCCGAGCCGTAAAATTTTCGAAACGAGTTGAAATTCGATTTCGATGAAACATTTTCGAATCGAGGAACGATTATATGCGTGAAAGCAAATTGTAAATCAGCGTCGACATTGTACACGAATAAGCATTGGCTTTCAATCGCTTACAACGAGAAATCTAACGCGCTTTCAAATCCATCGACAAACATTAATTTTATATACATCGATGTTTGATTTCCTTATTCGACAATTTCGTAAAATCGATATTTAAAGAAATATTATTCCGTGAAAAATAAACGACAAACAATAAATAAAAACATTCTAAACTGCATAAAATTCAATCGAGACAAAAATATTCTGTGAAAATTGATAATTTTTCATCAACATGCAAAAGACTAAAATAAAAAAACCGTTCCGTTACTCGTGTTACGTTCGACGAGCAATTTCGCTGATAAAATCAATAATATAATCACGGTCTCAATTACGGAGATGGAAAAACAGCCAATTTTCTGTCTCCCCCATCCCTCGCTCTTTTTTAAATAAACTGCACACTCCTCAACGAAATCCTCATTGCATTCGAAATCAATTTTGGACAAAATTTACATTGGGAAATTAACCGTCATGTGTATCCCGGGTACAACAGACACGACGGAGAGACGATTTAAAAATAGCAGGACAAAAATAAATGACGACGAGACCCATAGAAAAAAATAAAAACAAAAATAACCCTTAAAAAATATTTAAAATATATTTTAAAAGATCGATGAACCTGGTGATGATTATACTCGAAATTTTTTTTCCCCGAGAGAGATGAGA
Organism: Cremastinae sp. B BG-2022a; assembly: GCA_030522605.1. Taxonomy (NCBI): domain Eukaryota; kingdom Metazoa; phylum Arthropoda; class Insecta; order Hymenoptera; family Ichneumonidae; species Cremastinae sp. B BG-2022a. Next base: position 676 of record JAPYYX010001248.1, on the reverse strand, counting down.
GGTACCAGGACCGTCCGGGAGAAATCCGCGAAGCGTTAACTCGAGCGAATGGTATAAATCGATGTGGTGAAAGGTCGGACGGGTCTGGTGGTCGTTAGAATGATGAGAAGCGCGTAATTCGAAGCGTCCGCGATCCACGCGGCACGCATTGCGGGAGCGCATATGCGAGTGTTTGTATACGGACAAAAGTGCGTCCGGGTGAAATAAAGATAGAGCCAGAGGATGAGAATGAAAGAGAGAAAGAGAGAGAGAGAAATCTCGGAGTGCGTGCGAACCGTGAGAATTAATTAACGCGCGGTCTGGGAATAATTCATGAGTTTTCGGACTGAGCAAAAGCGAGAGGAGAGCGAGAGAGAGAGAGGGATCTCATCAGGAGAGAAGCACCGAGAGTTGCGAACGTGGCTTTTTCCCTTGGATCCTCGAGCTTTCGTTCTCTTTCCCTCGATTTCTCTCTTTCTGGTCCAGTGACCAGAGTATAGGGCGCGGTTTAACTGGATGAGTCGACCAAATGGCCAGTTTTGCTGGTTTCAAAGAGACCGAAACAGCGAGAGAGTCCACTCACAACTTTGGAAAATGAAAAAAAAAAAAAAAAATTCCAGAAAGAGCGGGAGGACGCACGAAAAAAAGGGGCATTCGGCCCCCATTGGATTTTCCCCCCGCCCTCTCTTTTTTTTCC
>JAPYYX010001247.1:0-45448 GCA_030522605.1 Cremastinae sp. B BG-2022a | reverse complement strand
TTTTTCTCTTGAAAATTTTATTTCAGTTGAAAATTGAATTTTTTTCCTTCAATTGTGATTAAAAAACAAAAAATTCCGCCTATTTAAACCCCTGGAATCGGAAATTTTTCTTAAGTACCCCCTTTTGCCCCCCCCCCCCCCCCTCCCCTACGTTTTTATAAAATTTATCACATTTTGTGTGTAAACTTACGAATTTTACACGTTTTAACGTGTGTAAAAAGTGACTCCAACACGTAGATTTACAGTGAAAGTGTTATTTAACATTAGTTGCCGAATAAATTACATTAAAACCTTTAATTACTCAATGCAGCTAATAATTTTTGTTAATTTTATTTAAGAGTGTATTTAAGTTAAATACGATCTTAAATTTAAATTGAGTAAAAAAAATTTAATTTAAAAGTTAATATCAAACGAATATAATGAAAATTGTTTTAAAATACGTATATACTTTGTTCAACGTCAGTCAGGAGCGTGGGCAAAAAGTCAAAAGAATTCAACAATTAAAAAAGGGATATATTTCTATATTATTTAAAATTGCAATTTTTTCTTATATTCTGGTATACCAGAATTGGTATGTCTTTCTTTTATGTCTGCTTTGATATACAGCAATCGCTTTATACATACATATGTGCTTTTGATTTCATAGCCCATAAAATTCGATTTGTGACAATTTACGGTCTCTCGCAGCTTCTTAACGACAGACACAAATTTAACTGAATTTATCATATTTTTTCTTTTTTCGTAGTCTTAGAGATCTCACGAGAAGAGTTTTAAAAAAAAACTTATGATAACATATAGAAATTAATTTTTTTCAAATTTTTGACACGTATCAAGTATCATGAAGAAAAGCGATTTTTCAAGAATGTTCTTTTAAAATTCAACTAATCGTAGTTTTATATATTTATAATTATTTATTACTAATTTATCTGAAATTTAATTCATACGTAAAAATGTATGTGGTGACGATCGTGCGAAACCATTCAAAATAAAAAAAGCATCGAATTTCCGATTACTCTTGACACTGACAGGAAAAATAGTAGGATGGTAAAGAAATATTCTCATTCTCATGAGATGTCTCAGGGAATGAAAAAAGAAGAAGAAAATGCGACGAATTCAGATAAATTTGTGTCGATCATTGCGGAAGTTAAAGAAGCTCCGAGGAGTCGAAGACTGTCGCAAATCACATTCTATGGGAAAGGAAATCGAAAGCACGTATAAGAGAGACGTAAAGAAGAGAACGAGAGCAAATAGCGAGTAAAAAAATGAAGAAATAAAGTGAGAAAAAAAAACATAGCTGCTATGGAGAAGGAGCCGACGACGTAAATCCTGCGACAGTGAAAAACCTCCCGGGGGAGATTGGGACTCGGATGGAAAGGACTCGGTTCTCTCATCTCGTCGCGACTTAGCCAAGAAGTCGAAGTAAAACTATCTCGCGACTGAAGACATGGCGAGGACTCGAAGGCATCTTGGCAACGGACGAGGAAATTACGTGTCACTGCCACGCATCAAAGATTCCCCAGAGTTCTTCCCAGCCCACCTACATTACGTATGTATATTCACATATTTGATAAAAGTGTAAGTGTTCTACATTGAGCATTGCTCCATATTTGTATTCTTTACTCTCAATTTATGCTAAAATGAGTTTCAATTTCGATTAGACGAATTTTTTGCTTATTTTTACTTCAACATTTTTCATAATTAAGTTAAATTCGCAGAAGAGATTTTTAATAATATGTATATAATTATTTATCTTAAAAAATTTTAGCAAGTCATATTGTATAATCATAACTATTTTTGAATAAAGGATTTTTTTGGATAATTTCTCGGAAAATATGAGAATGACGTTCTTCGTCATCTTTTCCCTTTTTTTCGTTTTTGGTTTGAGTGAACTTTTTATTCCATTGACCTTTTTTCAACCACTTGAAGAAGCGAATGCTCAAAATATTCAACATGTTCAAAATTTAAAAATGTTCAAAATACTATACAGATTCATAATATTTAAAAATGTTCGATGTACTTGTTATGTTAAAAATATTATCAATATCAAAAATATCTATCATGCACAACATGTTCAAAATATTAAAAATGTTCAAAATTTCCATCATACGCAAAACATGTTCAAAATATTCAAAATATTTATTTTCGCCTACGTAACCGAAAAATTAGTAATAGCAAAAATAAATAGCAGTAATAATAATTATGTATAATTAAATCTCACGAAAATTAACAATGTACACATTGAGGTCATAAAGTCAAAACCAGTTGCAGCATGTAGATCAAAGACAAATGATAAAAAGGATCGCTCTACATACAGATCAAATTGAAACAAGCTCACCCTTTCTGCTATCGACAGCTTCAATATGTGCTTATTTCTGTCTTTATAGAGTACGATGGTCCAAATCCAAATTTAACTGCGTGTTGTAATTCATAAATACTTACGTTTCATTCGATATGTTGAAATTGATCTGTCCAGAAACCATCAGTGTCATCCACAGGCGAACATTTTCCACCGATACACAAAAATATATTCTCACACAAACGAATTCGAATATCAAAATAACTTCAAAGAGGAATTACTTTATCTCATGATTTATAAATTATTATTTCACATTTTTCACAAACACACATTTTTTCACCCAAATGAGAATAATAAGGCTAATGAAAATTATCGCGATTTATAAATTATTTCACATAGCAACCGCTGGAATTATTGTAAATTGATTTGAGGTAATAAATTATCCAAGTAATCCAAAAGCAGATCAGTTTCATTACACGAAAATTAATTTTCCCAAATTTGTAGAAGAGACTTTCAATTAATTTTCACAAACGAATTCGCATATTAAAACAAGTTTAAAAAATTATTGTAAATTGATTTGAGGCAACATATAAATTATCCACGTAATAACCCACAAGAGCACACACTTTTCATTACACAAAAATTTTTACGAATCATAGCAAATATAAAAAGAATTTTGAAAATTATCGTGATATGAAAATTTTTTGACTTTTATTAATAATTTGAACTGTTAAAAATTATATTGAAATGATAAATTATAATGACTTAATAAAACAATTATCATAATTCAGGACGTAATATTTTTCACGGACAACAAAATTACTTGTCACTTTTAATCATCGTGGCGCGACTATCATAAAAACAATATGACTCAACAATTTTGAAAAATTGAAAATAAACGAAAACTTTACGATCGAGATAATAAATAAACCGAGAATAAACCTTTCAACACTATTTTCAGCAGCTCCAAAAAATGTTCGATCAATTTTCAACAATGCCTTAAATTTTTAAAATCATTTTTAAACTGGTCATCCAGTAAAAAGAATTAGTGTCAATTGATAAATAATTTTTCTCACTTTTATATTTGAAGGCATGCATGAGGCAATAATCAGTAGAAATATTCATCGGTTACGTAAAGAATATTTCGTAGAATGACTAAAAAATTATCGCAACTTTAATTAGTGTAAATAAGTAATGAATAAAAGCACGAGCAAAGAATTTTGCGTTGTTGCGTTATAACTTGAAAACAGTCAACAAAGTCGAACCCAGAATTTAAATTTATTTTCGATTTAAATCAAAAAATAGATGTTACCAAACGACAATTTATATTTAACACTAACAAATCAAAAACTAACAATCGATTAATATAATCGAAATTAATAAATCTCATAAGTTGTCAACTGAGTTTATGTATACTTACCGGTCTTTTTTCTTCTTTTGGCATCGTGCACGCCCGCGTCGCCCGCACGCCGCAATGTTTTTTCCCGGTTTCCATAGCAACGTTATGACGCACAGCTGGCTGTGTGCTTTTGACATCTGACTTTTCGTTTCTCTTTTTCTTACTATTCTTACTGTATTTTTACTTACTATTCTTACTATTATTTAAATAAAAAATGAAGTTTAAAATATCATTAAAAAATAGTAACGGTCACAAACGCTTGGTATCATGCGTGGCTTGGAATTCTGCAGAAGAAATTTATTCTTGTGGGTAAGTAAATATCCTGTGGCTGTCATAAAGAAAAATCAGAGTTTATTTATTCGTTTAAAAATTGTAAATTGAATATAAATAAAAATTTAATAACTTCCAGGGAAGATCATCGCCTGTTGTGTTGGCAACTGGAAGGTGGAATCGCACGAGCCAACACAGTTGTTGAGTTCCCGCTGAGTTTTTATCCGACAGACATGCAATGGCATCCACGTCCTGGTCTGGGCAATGCAGTGAAAAAACAATCTCTGGATATTTTATTAATTACCACTGTGGATGGTATTTCAACAAACAAAAATAATTTAAAAACAAATTGTTTTCTCTTATTTAAATTTATGCAATTGTTCGCAGGAAAATTTCACCTCATAAATAAAACTGGCCGAGTAGAAAAGAGCGTTGACGCTCACAAGGGAGCAACTCTTGTTGGAAAATGGGCTTACGATGGTTCAGCTCTTCTCACAAGTAAATTTTTATTATATAAAAAATATTAATAGGATAATAAAACAATAGCAATATAACGGTGAGGAAGATCATGGTTCTCATAAGATTAAAGTAGAACAATAAATATAATTGGCGTATTAATAACATATGGTAACAAATTCTACAGCTGGAGAAGATGGTTCGGTGAAAGTTTGGTCCCGGAGTGGCATGCTCCGTTCTACCATTGTTCGTGGAAATATTCCAATAAACGCAGCAGCCTGGAGTCCAGATTGTTCGAGTGTCTTGTATTCTCAAGGCCCTCATTTGCTCATTAAGTCACTAAATTCCAATTCTAAACCACTCAAGGTATTGAAAATACAACAAGCCATGTACAAACAATTTTTCCATTCTGCTTTGAATCACAGCCTCTTATATTTTTTTATATTTTTAGTGGTACGCTCATGAGGGTCTAGTGCTGGTTGCATCATGGAATCAAAACAATGATTTGATTATTTCTGGTGGTGAAGACTGTCGATTTAAGGTAAAAATATGTTTTCACTGTTTTTATTCATAAGATAAAACCAGTTATTGGTTTCAGACATTTAAATAAAAACAGAAAAATGAATACAATACACATTTTAAACTATTTTAGAAGATATTTGATATTTAACTATTAGAATATCGGTATAAGGAAATAATTTTGTTTTTTAAGATCTGGGATGCAACAGGGAATCAATTGTACAGCAGCAATCCTGGGGATCATCCTGTAACAGCAGTCAACTGGTGTCCATCTGGAAACTATTTCGCTGTTGGATCATTTAATACGATCAAATTATGTGATAAAACTGGAGTAAATATCGTAAAATTGAAAAAAGAAATTTATTTAAATTTTTTTTCGATACTGATTTCATTAATTCTTTCAGTGGACTCATTCATTGGAGAAAGTGACAACTGGAAGTATTTACTGTATCGCCTGGTCGAACGACAGCACCCAAGTGGCGATGGCCTGTGGCAGCGGCCTCGTGTTGACGGCGCACGTGATCGATCGAACTTTGGAGTGGGATAATTACGAAGCAACCCTCGTCAGGAGAAAAACGATAAAGATCCGGGAAATTGGCAACGACATCTCTGAAACTCTGGAAATAACAGACCGGGTCGTTCAATTCGAATTCGGTTTCGATCATCTCGTCGTTATAACGCCGAATCAATGTCACGTTTATTCAGTTACTAATTGGAATACGCCTGCAATATTTGACTTGAAAAGCGGTTCCATATCTGCGGTTTTACTTGCAGAAAAGTATGTTGAACATTTAATCATTATTTAAAACGAAAAATTCTTAATATTAATAAATTTTTATGTTCTAGGCACTTTCTACTGGTGGAAACGAATGTTTTGACTTTGTACAATTATCAAGGTCGTCTATTGGGAGTCCCTAGATGGAAAACTATGAGCCTTGAGCCTCTTTATCCTCCCTGCATTTCACTCTGCTCGGACACACTGACCGTCAGAGACCAAAGCAACGAAAAACGTAAATTTTCCGAATGATTTACAATTTTCTCATAATCGAAATTTCACGAGCAAAGGAAAAAATATATCGAATAATGAAAATAAAAATCAATACTTTATAGTGATTCATGTCCTGGAGGTATCGAGTAACAAACCAATAACTCAAATTCAATCCCACACTCATCTGACGAGCGTGACTCGCTTGGCACTGAATTATATCGGCGGTGTCAATGATCGACAATTAGCGATAATCGATGCGAACAGAGATTTATTCCTCGTATCGGTTCGAACGAGCGGATTCGGAAGAGTTTGCAAAATAGGTAAATTTATTCTAAAGATATATTTCCTTTTATAATCATTGTTTTGCATATTCAAAAAAATCCATATATGATCTCATTGCCTTAAAAAATTATTACAGCTGCAATGGCGCAACACGTTGCCTGGGCCACTGATGCGAACGTTTTAGTTGCCATGCTCGATTCCACTCTGTCTGTCTGGCTTTGCCCCAATTGCGTTCACTACAGCGACAGAAAAGTCATACGGAAAACAAGAATCGATAAAGAAAATAGGTAAATTTTTTAAAACAATTTTTATTGCCATTCGTATCTTTTATTATGCATAATTTATTTTCTTGATAACTCAGCGAATATGGCAAGCAGCCGAACATCGTCAGCGTTCGCAATGGAATGGTCATAGTTCGTCGCGGAGACGGTGCTCTGGTGGCTACCTCGTTTTATACTTTCTTCACCACTCTTCACAATCACATAATCCACAACAAATGGCAGGAAGCGCTCGCACTCTGTCGAATAGCTCAGGTAAAAAAATTACGTATCGACGTGAGAAAAAAAAATATTATTGTTTATTTTATTTTAAATAAATAAAATATATTCTATGTAGAACGAAATTCTTTGGACCTGCATGGCTGTTCTGGCTACTGACAGTAAAGAATTGGACGCTGCTGAAGAAGCTTACGCCTCCATAGAGAGATATGACAAAGTCGATTACATACAATACATAAAGGTAAAATTTTTAATTGTGTAAATAAAATTTAATAACAGTGTAAGATTAACTTCATATATTTTTGACTGACTTTTTTTATCAGGAAATACCAAATAAAACAGAAAAACTCGCTGAGATGTCTCTTCTCGCCGGTGATTTGTTAGCAGCTGAAGGAATTTTATTGCAAAATGGTCTCATAGCAGAAGCCATACGCATCAATATAAAAATGTATAAATGGAACAGGTATTTATTCGCTAAATATTTTATTTCTATAAGAAATTCTCTCACATAAAAAATTAGATAAACTGTACAATTAATTCGATCGCTTTAAGGGCGTTGGAATTGGCTATAAGGCACAAACGACTGATCGACGAGGTTTTGGAAGAACGTCAAAATTATCTGGCGATTTTAGAAAAAACGGAGCACAATCCGAGCTTTCTATCCTTAATCGCGAGCAGAAGTAAACCTGCGGTAAACCATTCTCTCATATTTTTACAAAAATTAATTTTATACTAAATTGTATCGATTATTTTTTATACACTTCCGTATTATGTACTATGTACAATATTATGTAATTACAGGCGAACGTGACAAAGGAAATTAAAATGCAAGACGAAAAGGAAGAGAGAACGGAAGTGGAAATAGATAAAATAATTACGCCGCGGAGTCCGGAGCTTCCGGGTACTCCGAATTCGCCGTCCTAATTGTAACATACAGGGAATAGTAATGGAATACTATAACGGTAAATTGGCTTTAAAACTGTACAAATTAAATTTCTTAAAAGAAGGAAAATCAAAATAGCAGAGATCTCATCGTGATAGAGAGTAGAACGACGATGATCGTCGTGAGGATGAGGAAAATTACGAGCCTATGTTCTTGCCAAGCTGGTGTTTTTTCCGCTGGACGATATCTGGTTATGAGAGCATTCTGTAAAAAAAATCAACGATCAATTTCATCGCTTCGACGTGGAGAAAAAACAGACAGAAACTATTTCTGACCCATCCACCGTTTGCCTGGATCCACGTGGCTAAATCTTCCTCCAGGACTTCCGTCATGGCACGTTGTATAGCTGGAACGAATTCTGGATTGCCCTGACGGACACAGTCTACGGCGATGCCACCGGCGACGGCGTAAAGAGCAATTATCTTGCTCCAGGTCATCTCACCTGAGCGCAACATTTCACGAGAAATGTCAGTGAGCGCCTCGGCTGCTGTCTGCTCCGAGGAGAAGGTGCTCGTACCGATCTGTCGACCTATCCTGATGAACAAGGTCGGATGCATTTTTTCCAATTCCGCACCTACGTGTGTCAGCTCAGGATAAACTTCAGCTACGACCGATCCTCCAGGTAACATCATCGCGCTTCTCATCCTTTTCAAACCGAGCTTGCGCTGAAATATTCCCGATCTTTTCAGACGATTCCTTATATACTGAGCGCATAAAGAGGAACCCTGGAAAAACGAAACGGGAGTGCAAAGCGATATGTAAAATGAAAGAGATAAAACGACTCGACATACAAATGAGAAGAAAATTTAAGAAATCGAAATTTTAAAATACCTGAGACACAACGAGCTCGACCGAGGCTGAAACCGATCTCCATCCTATCGTGTGAGATATTTTCCTCGAGACTACGTCACTGACGTTACTGAGTCTCCTCCTTGCTGAGCCGACTACCTGCAAGGCTGAATCCGAGCTCACGAGGAGAGGAACAGCCAAGCTATTCCTGCGATAAGATTGTCCAGAGTTGGCTGATTTTTGTTGCTCGTCCGGAATTTTTCCGTTGACAAACGTTCCGGCCATTTGTACTGGCGATCGTTAAAAATAATCGTCGCGGCTGCCATTCGCGATTAAATCGTTCTCGTCCTGTTCTCTTCAATTCAGACACGAAATTCTTTTTCCATATCCGTCCATTCTCTATTTTTTTCCACTTTTGCACCCGACGATTTTATCTCGAAAAAAAGCGAATGGGAATATGTCACTGGATTTTACAATCTACCGATTATATCCAATTACGTTGTAGGCAAAAAACAAAAAACGAACGTTATGCTTCTTTCAGCTTCTTCTAGAAAAAGAACATGCTTCGATAAATTCAATGAGATTAAAATTACAAAAATAGAATCAATACTTGCAAAATGTTCCAAGAATTTAACAAAGTATTGTTTCTCTTTTTCAGATGATTTGCGTCACTAGCGTTTATGGGAGAAGGATTTGCAAGATTTCGCGAAGTCGTCATCACTCTGTACATTTTTCCGCGCACAATTCATACTGGAATGTCGATGACGTCTGGGAACGCGTTCATAAACTTTCATCAAGAGTACACAGAGGGGCACATTGTGGACCGAGAAATTTTTTCTCCTCGTTGTAAATTGGCAGAAATTACGAGATTGAGACTCCCGGCGAGAGCTCGCGGGCTTCTTCAAAAAAAAAAAGAAACAACAAAGAAGAGCTCGTGTGAATAGCGTATTATTATCATTCACCGCACGGCTCGACTATTAAGACCCGAGGCCTTTTTTCACGGCTCGTTTTATTCTTCTCAAAATGGTCCTTGTAAATATTAATCGAACGAGACGTCTCGACGCGGATCGTAAAGTGTCAACGTGACCTTACACCCGCAGGATTGCTCGACGTGCGAGCGCGCCTAACTCCGAGCAACCTTGACTCGCTGTAATTACGAAATTTGACTGCAAAATACCTTCGGGCATGGAAAAAGTCACGCGTACGTAAATTTTACAAATATAGAACAGGAAATCATTTTTTTTCCCTCGAACTATTTAAAACTTTATCTAACATTTGTTTTATGAGTGCTTTATCACGTTTTAGCCTTGAAGATTATCAGCCCGCCTCGTACTCGGACACCACGAATAAATGATATACTTTATCATTGTAATTTATCAATATCCGTCACCGGGGGCAAGAATTAATCATTTCACAATATACAAAATTACATAAATCGTTTTATTTGTTAAATTTCAATATTTGCAACATTTTTATATCTGTAAAAAGTCACTCGGTAATCTCGCGCGTGGCAGAAAAACATTTCTTGCGGTCTCGGTACGACAAAAAAAATCTCGGACTCGAGTCCAGATAAACTAATGAATATGTTAATAATGCCTTCGATTTTGTGTAATTTACAATTAAGCATCAATGAGTTAGATAACAGAAAAATTTGTTCGACACACGGCTCTGAGATCGAGAGGATCTCGGGATACGAGCATTGATATCTCTCGTAAGAGGAGACCTTGCTCTAAAACGCGATTTCTTTAGACGGATCAGTACAGTCCGGATCTCCTTACGTGGTCACTTCAATAACAATAATGCGGAGAGCAGACGAGTAAAAATATTGCGAATAAACGAGCGAAGCGAAACGAGAGGAAAAAATGAAGAAAAAAAAAAGGATTGACGAACCGCGAGGTGAGAAAGTATTCAGGTTAAAGAGCACGTGTCCTGCCGGTTTGTAATCTCGTGTCTATATATAGGATTCGAACACCTCGGACGCGAAGAGTCCAGCGCGTTGTTTTTTTTTTCATCCGAGACCCACTTTTTTTTCTTAAAAACACTTTCGCCGAAGAGCAGAATATCGGTCTCTTAAAATTTTTTATACACAAAATGTGTACTTCAAACGATATAATTGAAAAAAAACACCTGAAAATTTTCTCACTGTGTAACTAAAATTTTTTAAATTATCAATTAAGAATTATTACGTGTTTGAACGAGAGTATGAATGGTCTGTGCAAATTCTTTTGTAATCGTTGATTAATTTCGAGGATAAAAATTAACAAACTATGTCGCGATGATCCCGATGGCGGGAGAGAACGCATCCGTTTACACGAGACTTTGGTGCTCGACTGAGGACAGAAGTCATTGCGGTAATGAAAAAAGCACGATTGCGTCGCTTACGTGGCTGGAGGAGTGTGTGAGAAAGAGCGCGATGGATAGAGAGAGAGAGATAGTAAGAAAAAGTAAGAGAAAGAGAGGGAGGACGAATGTGTGAGAGAAGTTTGTATTTGCCCCTCTATCGAAGCTGTCAGGTGTAATAAGGTACACAAGAGAGCGCGAGAGGCTCGAGTGTCACCGGCAAGTGGTCGCCTCTTTGCGACCTCATCTACTTTTGTCTCCCTCCACTCTTTAACTTATTGTTACAACAGAAAAATGGCACCAGCCATTTAATTCTTTGTCTTCTCGTTAAACTGCGAATTATCCTCTCTTCCATCCGAAAGAAAAAAATGTAAATCTTAGAACGCGTGTATAACACTTTTATAAATTGTTTTGCCTGTTAAATGAAAAATGTTATTCTCGATATTCGTGCGATTGAACTCGATCCATGCGTTGATGTAATACTTTTTTATAAAAAATTAAGCATTTTGAATTGCAAAAATTGCGAATCATTGTTCAAATAGTTCACTCTTTCATTTATTTTTCAACACAAAAAAATTGTATCAAATATTTAATTCTTTATCTTGTTAAACTGAATTATCTTTTTTTCCAACTTCAAAAAATGTAATCTCTAAACCTGTGTAAAATAAAGTTTTAATTGTGTACTTTCGTCTGTTGAATAAAAAATTTGAATACATTTAAACTCGGATTAAATGTTTTCTGTCCAAAGATTATATAAGTTTTTGGAATAGTCAAAACGAAACGAAAAACAAAACAAATGTCTAACACGAGTCAAAAAAAATTGTACATCATACGTATCGTACGAACCGATTTTTTAAATAAAATTGCAAGTGTCAGAGCGAGCGTGACTAATGTTGTCTTTAAGAAATAAATTAAAATAATATTCTTATCGCTCATCCAGTTTCTTTTTCTTACTCGTCACCTCAATACTCGTTTTAATTAAATTCGTACGAGAGCGATTTTTTTTCATGAAGAGAATCATCCACATTCCTTTATTTGTTATTAACAAATCGGACAATTCACGAATTAAAATCTCACGAAATAAGCAAAATTATTCCATCCATAATATTCTAATATACGCCATACTATTTATTTTTCTTTCGTTTTTATTAATATACTATACACGACGACGATTATGATATGATAATGTAGCATCGGCAGGCAACAATTGTTTTTCTTCTCTCCGTTTCATTTCAGAAATAATCTTTTTTCTCTTTCACATTCATTCTTATTTTTTCGTTTCACAGGCATCGTTATACATATCTGTTAATCAATATGTTACTTTTAACTATACGAATATATATATACTATATATAATAATCATAATAATAATTAATAACTAATGATAATAATAATAATAATATAGAGTATATAGATTAACGATAGAACAACACTCGAATCTTCAATTCAATTCTTCTTTCTCATGTCACAGAATCTTTTATTTTGTCAACGCTCTACTTCTTATTATGTTTTTATTCTTCTCTCCATTCCTATTAGTAAATAATATATATATTTTATATTTCATATATTTATTTATGATTTTTCTTTTTATATATATATATATATATTATTTCCTTGTGTACTTTTAGGCTACGCTCGTTTTTTTTTTAATTTCTTTTTAACACTTAAAAACTCTTTCGTAATACTTTCCATTTTCAGATATTTCTTTCCTTCATCCTCTTATTCTTTCTCTTTCTCCTTTTTTTAAAGATTTTTTCATTCGTATCAATATTCTATGCGGCATAGAATTTTTTTTTTTTGAACGGATAAAATGATTGGGAAAATAATCGCTTGTTGAAAAAATGTTGACGAAAAGAGAGAAAGAAAAAAAAACGATTGTCTTCAACAATAAAAGGTACAGAGGACTTCGTAATAAGCGTGTAAACTATTTACTAAACTAGAATAACAGTTCGTTTTACTTAAAAACTTGTAATCAGCACGAGAAACATTTTCGAAAAATTGCGTCAACTTTTCTTTGTATCTTATCATTTTTATTGTTTTTTTTTTCGTTTCTTCTCTTTTTTTTCTTTATTATTTAGCGAAGAGCTGAACAACGAGAACAGCTGATTGTTCATTACGAATTGACAAATGACACGACGACGACGATGACACATTATCGAAGTAATAACAATTATAAAGCGCAAGCTTTCTTTATTTTTCCTCTACTCAAATTGACTCAATTGCTTTTATGACTTTTTTATTTGCCCAAAACTTCGAAAAAAACGGAAAAGTAGCATGATGAAACTTAACATACGTTTAGGTCGCTTGGAAGATTATTATTTAGCCATGTTTACACACAAACTATGAAAGTATCACGCTGGCGCCTCTTATATGTTTATTTCATTTATAATAGTCTATTTTTTCTACTTTTTTACTTATTTTCGTTATTGTGAAGTTTCCTACAAAACTAGCTTCGAATTATTTCGTTTCTGGATTTTCGACGTTGACGTTTGGTTTTTCGATTCACGTGTACTTTCGAGAAATAAAAATCTGTTGGTGACTACACCGGAAAACCCCATAATTTCAATTTTTACTTTTTTTTAGAATATTTATAGTATTTTTTCGAAACTAAAATGAGAAATTGAGTATTTCATTTTTTCAGACTTTTATATTTAGCTTTTTTTATAGAAAAAAAAAACGATACATCTTTCGTTCGCACCTTGCAGTAATTGGGATTGTCCGATTTTGAGATTTTTAGCAATCACCAGAAAAAAAAAACTATTTATGCCCCTTTTAATACTTTTCGTCGTCTTTATGAGATCGCACTTACAAACTTCTTACAAAAATCGTTTCTAAATAACAATTTTCAGAAGGCATAATTTTATCTTGAACTTTTTCAACATGAACGAATTACGTACTTTTTTCTGCTTTCTCATCATCTGCCTGGAGTTTTTGTAGTCATTACTTTATCGAGTATTGGAGAAAAAATTACGAATGGATTATTACGTAGGCATTTTTCGCTAGCTAATAAATATTCGTAAAAATGTCAATATTATTGAAACTTTTTTCTCACTATTCTTTGTATTTACATAACGAATTTGTGAATTTTATTTCATACTTATGACTGTCGAAAATCGAGGAAAAAACCTAGCAAGAAACATTCTTGTCAACCTGATATGCAAATTACATTCTTCATTGCCTAACATTTTTTCCTTGTTTCTTAACATTTTTTTCTTGACTGAGAGTGTATGATCCACCGAAAATTTTCCCCGACATGAAGCAAACCCTTTCCAGAATCTAACAGTGAAAAAACGTAAAAATGCATACTATGTCATGAACTTACATCGGTCGGAATCTCGAGATGAAAATTTCATGAAATTATTCCGATGTTTGCACTCTAATTGTCAAACTTCAATAAATAATTGTGAATTTTGACCTACGACGGCAGATTCGACTCAAATTTTGACGTTTTCGTTATAGAAAAAAAAATTGAGGGGAGTAACAATCGTAACTAAATAACTGTACGCACATGATACAATAAGCTTATAAACACACGGATCATTAAAGCGTCACCGGGACTGAAGTGGTGCCAGCCACTCATCGTAATATCACACTTCAAGGATCCCCGAGAAGATCTCATTGCTTATTTCTTCATTCCCCTTATTATCTTTCGCATAATAATAATTCTCCCAAAATCTAAATCTTACGAAAAACGTTCAATGAAAAATAAAAAAGAAAACAAAAATCGCCACAATCTTCAATTTTTTTCATTCGACAAAAAAAAAACTGTGAATAAAAAACTAAAGTTGGAATCGTTTTGGACTTATTGCCACGTATACATTCTCTCGTAGAAATTCTATTTTCTCCGTTTCACGTGCCAATGGCAATTTATAACAATTTTTTTTTCTCGTTTCTCCGCTCTTCTCGCTTCGCTGCAAACCTTCGAACGGACGCTCGTGAATTTTCCAATCGAATCGTTAGCCATTGATCACAATGCAGAATGACGGATAAACTTATTCTTTAGGCGAAGAATGATTCGATAATTATATACAAGGAACGATTTGATATTTATAGACACTTAAATACGCGTAAACTCAAGCACGCGCTCCCAGCTGCGTACACGGATTTTCGCGTACGCGCCGAATAAACACAAAAGTTTTTAACAACGGATTAAAGCTAATTTTAACAGTGCTAAATCATATAGATCATGTTATGAAAACAACACATTTATACAAACGTTAATGATATAGTCGTCGATCAAAGAATGTTAGGTAATATATATAATATGTGTTTTATATATATATGTATATATATATCATGATAATTAATTATATACATTTATATAATGGTAATTCTGGTCCGACGAATCGCTCTTTCGTTTTGTTATGAGAACATTTTTCTCTCCATCTTTTTTCAATTTGAATCATCGGATTCATCTTGTTCCTCCCTCTCTCTTTCTTTCTCTTTCTCACTCCTGTCAACACTATTATTGTCAATTGTATGCTGTTTTTGCTGCTACACAGAAAGTCCCGATGAGAATACGAAACGCGTGGCCCGTTAGCGAAGCTTTTTCGGATCTTTTGCAACATTATGCCAGAATATGGAGAAAAAGAACTAAATTTATGAGACACAATCATGAATAACAATAATAAAATAAAAGAAAATAGAATTAATGCATACACAGGCGTGAACAGGGCAAGGGGGACTAGGATTTACATCGCTTATCAATTATAAAGTCTATACAAATTTATCTTCTTTTAAATTAAAGAGGTTTTCAACTTCGTCATCTCTTCCTTTCTCCTTCAATTGTCTCACTATTATTTTGCTCTCCATTTACCGCGGAGTTTGTCAAGATATTTCAATTAACTTCTTATTACTGTTTTAGCGTATTATTATTATTATTATTATCATTAATATTTTTATATAACGTAACAAGGATACGAAAGCGTTCATGGTCGCACACGCTTCCAACTTTCTTCTTTCTTCGTTTCTTTTTTCAACACGCAACAACGAGAACAGAAAGGGAAAACGGAAATAGTACGAAATAATAACATAAATTAATAATAATTGTGTATTTTTCGTGTTTTTGTTTCGTGTACGTGTAATTGAAATCTACAAACTAAAGAATGCGAGCAAAGCGTAATTCAATGAGAAACGTTCCGACGATTTTGTAGCGATAACAGCGTCGACTTCGATCATTGGTGTGTATGTGTGTTTGTTTTTGTCATTCGCTTACATATTTTTTACTCGAGGAGGGAGCTGATGATCGACCGATATCTAATAATACTATTTATATATCTATATACGCGACACAGGATACACGATCATTTTGCTTCTGTTTCTTCCTTTTTTTTTCTTCACGTCTTCCTTGACCTCTCCCCTCCTCTTTTTCTCACTTTTCATCCTCCTCCGATGAAGTTTCTTGAAAACTATTACATTAACATCGATGACGAGACGAGAATCTATACCTGGAGATATCTAGAGAGTTGTTTAAATGGCAGTAGGGAATTTAAACGATTTGCTTCGCGAGCCAGGGTGAAGGCGAATTAATATTTCTTCTTCCCCTTCTTCTTCTTCTTCTTCATCTTTGTTCTTGGTATTTAGCGCTCCTTACGTTTCTTAATATTTTTCGTGGTCTCTTTTTAAGCCCCGGCGAAACCATACACTTCTAGCACTCTAATCTCAAAGTCGCCACTGGCACAGAGCGGCGGATTATTGAATGTCGAACAGTGATCAGTTTTACCGAACCTTATGTTCTCGTCCATCCATATTGCTTGACCTCCCCTGAAGGAAGAAAAAGAAAGAGATCGGTGAAATTGAAATACAATAAAAGAATATTTAGAAAGGATATATTTTTTTTTTTACTCACCCACCGCCGATGGTTATCATTTTAGCATCAGCAGCCATGAAAAGTTCGGCAGAATGATGTACTCGCGTGTCGTTGTGCGACGAGTCCATGCCAATCCAGGGATATTTGGCACGTTCCGGATACAAGCTGAACAGGAATGTTTCTCCCGTACCAAAATAAGCCTGCCTCTGGCCCTTATCGTCCTTCAGATTACGCTCGCACCATCGTGTGGAACAATATGCTCCGAAAACCTGGAAGAGGAAAAAATTAAACTTTTTAATTTCTTCATTATCTACAAAACTTAAATTAAGCTAAACTTGTTAAGATGAACTTAAATTAAAATGAACTTGATTTAAGATGAACTTAAATTAAAATGAACTTGATTTAAGATGAACTTAAATTAAAATGAACTTGATTTACGATGAACTTAAATTAAAATGAACTTATTTAAGTACAATTTCAATTAAAATAAATGCAAATTAATCTAAGTATAAATTCAGATAAATTAAAATGAACTTGATTTAGTAATACCTCATTGTTGCAAGTCTTGATCATGAGAAGCGTCGGCTCATGTTGTTCGACCCGAACGTAAAAAGTGGTGAGCGAACAACCGTGTTCCTCCGTAGTGTAGAGTAGCATCGGTTGATACATGGTGATTCTCACGGGCAACCACGACCAGAGAGTAAACAGCTGTCGAATAAACGAAGAAAAAAAATGAGTAAGCGAGTCAAAAATCGAATGTCTGGCAAATCCCATGTCAACAGATCACGTGTCAACAGCTCAGAAAAGAGAAAAAAAAATACTGAATATTAATAAAGATTATTCACCGTTTTCATAACGAGTCGAATTATTTTTTCTTACGAAAAAAAAATTGAGCCCTGTACGCTCAAAAAATCGACAAACCAACAGATAAATCGAAGCCTAATCAATTCGAGCAACAAAAATTTCACTTGTCAATTGGTGCCAAGGAATCAGAAAATTATAGAAAAAAAACACACACGCAAAGTCATGCTGAAAAAAAAATTTTGGGAATTACATTAGACTCTTTAAATTACATGCAATCTCAAATTTCCTTGCACAGTGATCACATTCGTCATGCAACGGAGCTCGAACATATCAGGATTTTCACATTGAGAACATTCCGTGACGAAAGTTCGATGTTGAAATTTCATGAACGGTGAAACGAACAAAATGAGCTTGATAAGCGAAATGAAATGATAGTCGATAAGAATTAATCAAATTATTAAAAAAAAAGTCTTGTAAATTAACTCTACTTGACGTTCAATTTTACTCGTGTGAGTGTAATTAGTATAGGAAATTTTATAATGTAAATTTTACGAGACTAATTACGAGATCTACTGATTATGAGATCCAAAAGATAAAAAAAAAATTTTTTTAAACTCTATATCGTTCACTATGTATAAGATTTTAGATTTAAAAAAATTCTATGTAAATTTTGCGGAATTTTCTAACGACGATATTCGAGGCAGTCAATAAACAAATTCTAGAGGATGTTTAAAAATTTACTAACTACAAGATTGGGTAAAAAATATCAATAGTGCAAATTTTCCAAGTTCAACTATCTAGATAATCCGAGAGTAAAAAATAAGAAAAACTATCATTGTAAATTTTCTACATCCGTGACAAAAAAGAAAGAATTTTACAACATACGAATTAGGAAAGAAAAATCAGAAAAGAAGACAATTTGACGACCATAAATTTCCAGACTATAATCGAGGAACTGATAATGAAGAAAAAATTAATTCGATCCTTGAAAAAAAAATCCTAAATAAAATGCCAACATGCTTCAAGCTGACCATAAAATATTTACGAACTCATGGGAAAAAATATAAACAACGGAGTACATCAATATTAAATAAGTGGACAATAACAGTAACAATAAATTAATAAAATTTTGATATCCGACGATTTAAAGATATTTCCTTATTTACTTACATCAGGGACGTCTAAGATCTGAGAGTTAATCGTCTGTATGGGATAAACTCCCATGGAAAGAGCACGAGGTCCGGGACTATGAGCTCCCTAATCTCATTAAAACCCCATTGTAGAAAAATTCCAATAAATCCATCAATGGAATTTTGTATTCCAGAAAGGAAAGCAGCGTAACACACAAGACAACAGAAATTGCAATCCATCAGTACAAAACTTCGTTATTTGTCTCGTTTTGTTAAAAAATTGCTCTCAAAAAAATTTCCACCTTGAGAAAGAAATTCCATCTCAAAAAAACAATTCCATCTCAAAACAGGATCCTCGACGAGTTATTCTCGACTTTCCACAGAGGAAATTCTTGTCTGAGAGAAGAAAAAAAAAAGAAAATAAACGTAGACTCGGAGACGCCCGAGTATTCTCGTATCTCCGTTGCACAATCTGGTTTTCTCTCTCGAAAAATGTTCGAAATTCTCGTACGAGGAATGGAAAAAAAAATTGAAACTTGAAAATCTCTGTGAAAGAAAAATGTTTGATAGAGAATCAGAGGAAAATCGAGAATTGTTTTTGCATGATCGAAACTATAACGACGAGGATATCAAGCCATGGATTTAAATAACGTAGTTTTATTGTTCTCATTTATAATGTTTGACGATTTTTTTATTTAAGTCAGTTTACAAAAAACATGCAAGATGGTTTACGTTCCATCTTATTCCTGTTAAAAAAATCAATTAATTTCACTACTGGCAAATTGATAACACTTGTACCAGCAATTACATGCTACGAAATATTCAAGTAAAGAATAAACACAAACGTAATTCTTAATTCGATGTCCAATCATTCACAGGCCCTCGAATTTATTTTCCAACGAGAAAATTGTATTTTTTGTGTTCCGAATGAAAAACAAAAACGAAAACAACAGTCGAGATACATGTCAGATCCTGAAAGCGATCGAAGAAACAAAAGATGAGTTTCCTCTATTTGGGTATTTTTCCAATAGTTCTCGAGAGCAATTTTTCTGCTCTCCATATTTTTCCTTCCAGAATTCTGAAAAGACGAGAATTTTGAAACAACACCCTGAGAAACTTTGGCAAGCTTTGGATGACGCTCGAAGACAAAGTTTTGCGAGATTTCCACAAAGACAGCCTCAATGACGATGATAGAAAAAAATAGAGCTTCGAAAAGGAGAAAGCCTGCTGCGACGATAAGGATTTTCTTTGAAAGCTGAGGGAAACGAAAAAGAAATAATAAAGAGATTTTCCTTTGCTAAATTTTTAAGTAGTCGACAATTGTTTTTTCAAATTTATTTTCTTCCTTATTACTGACACGAGGGAGAAATAATTGCTCCGCGTTATTCACTCATTAATAATTCACTCTCGATGAAAACAATTTTATGACCGTAATGATTGCAGTGTGGGCAGTAAAAAATGGTAAACGGCTGAAAAAGCTGACGCGATGGTAAATAAAAAATGAGCGATTATGAAGTGAGTTGAGAAAGAAAAAAAAAGAGAAAAAAAATATTAAGGTAAAAAATAGTTCAGGGACAGAGGATAGCACATGAAACTAACGACACATTTTCCAAAAAGATAATCATACAATACCCTGTCTTTGTACGTGTCTTCACACTCTTTCTGAAAACAAATTTACAAAATTGAAATTTCCTTCGTTTGATTCAAAAATATCACTTTAGTTTCAAAAATTTATCGTTTTGTCCTCAAAAAAATCGATCAACATTAACGATTATCTTCGACAATTGTCTCCGGAAATCGTAATGTAAAAAAAAATCCTTTTCTTAAATAGGAACTTTCGTACAGAGAATTCCTGAATATTTTTCTTTATGGTGCAGAACTGAAAAGAGGGATGTTTTAGTTAGTCTAACCCATAACCGTATTACCAGACGAGACACAGAGAAAATGTTGGAAATAAGTCCACACTCACATACAACGAAAAAAATAGAGCAATTGAGTATAGTATATAGTATATAGCACTTTGCGCAACGATGGCATGACAATACGGAAAATTAAAGCTTTTTCCTTCGTCTTTTGAATCCTAAATTTACTAA
Organism: Cremastinae sp. B BG-2022a; assembly: GCA_030522605.1. NCBI lineage: Eukaryota > Metazoa > Arthropoda > Insecta > Hymenoptera > Ichneumonidae > Cremastinae sp. B BG-2022a. The sequence goes on along the minus strand of JAPYYX010001247.1, from coordinate 24,833 downwards.
TTTCCGTTCGTACGATCCAAGTTTCATCGCGAAGGATTTATTTTTGTCCGGACGTAAATCGTGTGCCCTGCACTCGTTCATTAATCTACATATTTTATAAAAATTGCCCATTTGCAATCGAGAGGATCCAATTTTTTTATTAATAATTTCTTTTTAAGTAGCATGACAAAATATGGACGTACCTCTCTTATGGTGAGTGTGTGAGACATCATTTGTATGTTGACCTGAGATTGGCTCGTTGGCAAATTGTCGGTAGATCGTGATCTCGCTAATGACCTCGAACCCGAGAGTACGCTCCGACTCTTGAGTGCCATTTCCGTTCGCAAAAATACTCTTGATATGTAAGCCGAGCTCAGTCCGCGAATTCCAAAGGCAGTACGTAAAAACTTGGCCGGGCTCACCTGTAAAATTTAATCGAATAAATTCATCATCCAAATACGAGATTTTCAGATTCGTTGAATTGATATTTGAGTCACGCTTCCTCAAAATCTTACCGGAATTTGCCTGCAGAATTTCGACAACGCAGCGTCTATTCCGTTCTTCGAAATCTCATTCATCCATTCGGAGCTCTGTGACGATGAGTGTTTGTAGAACAGCAGCACGATTGCCATAGCTACTCGATAAAAAACCTTGGAACAAAAAAAAATTCAAATATTTTTCCCCATTATATATCATTTCTGGGGAAAGAAAATGTTTTTTTCCCATTTTAAAATATTAAATAAAGAAAATATTTTATATTGAAAACTCACTTTAGAACCTTCGTGCAAAAAACAGTCCATCACCCTGACTAGATGCTGAAAAGGTAGCAATTGGAGAATCCACCAGATCCAATCCATATAAATTCTTTCGGCTCTCGAACCCGAGCAGTGTCTCGCTAAATGTACAGCAGCCGATTTCTGCAACGAAACATTTTAATGATTAAAAAACACATCGTTCAAGGAAAAAGAAAGATCTTGAATAATAAAATAATTTAAACAGTTGCACATACCACGTGCTTTTTCGTTATTTGTTCGACAGTCTTCCACGTTACTTCGTAAAGGAGTTTTGTTTGAGTAATGAACATTTTTTCCTTGGCAGCGACCAAAGTTGCCATGCAGTGATAACATTCTTCTTCTGCAAAAAGTAGTTCAAAATTTTCTCAAATTAAATTCATTTTTTACAAGATCTTAATTTTATTAATTATATTATTAAACAGTTATTTGCTCTTGAATATTTTTAGCAATAATCTAATCTAATTCCCAGAAATGATCTATTTATTACTTCTTTACTTTCAAGCTTGTCTTTGAAAAAATAATGAAAAATGATTGAGTGACTATTGATACGAAATTTATTGATTTTTTACCTGGCATAAAGTGCAATAGAAGCGCAGTTATGGGATACAAGGATGGACTGTAAGTTATATCGGGACAGGCATATCCGAGCACAGAGACAACTCTATCTGCGACGCTTCGGCCTTTTCTCGTGAGATTGTACGAGAGGCAATGAGTACTGTCGACAAAAGGTGGCAACATGATCGATTTCTCTGGCAGCTCTGCAACAAGAAAAAATAAATTCCATTACGATCGATATTCATTTCTTTTTTCTTATTCTTACATTATTTATTTTAGAAACTCAAACGAGCCAGACTGCTTGTTTGAAACAAATCGCTTATGAGCTGTGACGACGTGTATTCCTGTACACAAACGACTCTGTTTATTCTATTTTTATCTCAGTGCATTAGAAGTACGATTTGGCAAATAATGCATTCTTCCCATTGGCTCAAGTTTTCCCGTCTGCTAGACAAAATGTTAAATTTGACGTTAAAAAAATGGATTGTGGGAGCGATGAGAATTTCCTTTCGAAAAATTGCAGATTTAGAAAAAGAAATTAATTCTCCAAGATTGTGTTGAACACGTTGCTCGGTGGAGTCTTCGTTGCAGATAAGAAGCAATAAAATGAAAAATCTTCTGAACGCGAGCCAATTTTGTTTGCCTGGAGCAAATTTGCTCGAGCTTTGCGAGCTAAATCGAGCCAGCAATTATTTGTTTCCCACGAATGTCTCGACGGATAAGGCAGATTTTCTCGAGGAAAGATAACGACTTATTTTTGATAACCGTTGGAAATTCTGTGCTAAAATTGTAAGGCGAGAAAGCTCTTGAGATCACGTAGTTCCTTGAAAGTTGTCTCAGCTGAACTTCTAGGTGGAATTTCTTGAAATAATTTTAAAAAAATCTCAAAACGCCACAAAATTTCAATTTTTATTCTTTACCTCGATCTGATCGATTCTACTATTTTACTCAATCGATTTTAATAAAAAATAAAATTATGTTTCAATTATTTTTAAATTCGCAAAAAATTACAAAAATAGGTTTTTCCTTCTGTAAAATTTTCCTCAGTCGACTACTCATTTATTTCATGAAGCATTTTAAAATCCTCAAAATAAATTAATTCAACGCCAAAAAGCTAAAAACAACTTCTTCAAAAAAACATTAGCTTTTCCCTGTTCTATAAATATAAACGTATGAGGATTTTGATTAAATACACTTAATAAAATTCCAGAACCCATATATCAAATCCAAAATGCTGAAGATATTTTCTTTAAAAACAGCATCATTTTTTTTATTCGAAAACTATAAACGGAGTATAATTGCGAAAAAATCTGACCTGTATTCCCTAACACTTACATATTTAAAAAACTTCCCAAATCCTAATTCTGTAAAGCTAAACATAATTTTTTAAAAAGTCCCACAAAATTATGTACTTAAAAATTGAGAAAAAGAATTGTACACCCCAAATTTGAATGCTTTTTTTACTCAAAGATAAAGAATGAAATCCGACCTGTAGTTCCGAATACTTGATTAACCATGTCCCAGTAAAAACCGTCAAGCATGCTTTTTCCATGAGCGTGCTGATTGCAAAGTGCTGGCCACAATTGAGTTCTAATGCCATTGTTCAAAGGCCAGGCGTTTTCTCGAATGATGAGCTTGACTTCTCTCTTCCTGCCGGCTTGAAGGAGAGCGTTGACTTCGTTGAAGGTTTTGAGCGCCTGTTTCTTGCTCGTTGGGGACTCGGGTTGAATAACGATGTTCGTAGTGTCAACATGGGGCGGAAAGACCTCGTCGATGTCGACGTTGTTGTCCTCCTCGAGAGCGGACAACGCGTTCGGCAGATTCTCCATCGGGCCAGGAGATTGAGTAACTAACATCTTGTTGATACCCTTCGCCACCTTTTCTCTCCCCCCTTCGCGAATTCACCCTCGTCGTTCCTTCTTTTTTTTACTCTCACTCAGACTACGGCTGCGAATTCTCCATCTTCCCGATCTCGTCGATCCTTTCTTTATGTCAGATCCACCGAGGTATTAATTTTCATCTGCAAAAAAATAGAAACAAATTCATAATTATTTATAAATTTTTTAAAATAAAATTTTTAATTAAATTTCGGATCAATCCAGTATTAATTCGTAATTGCTTTATGTATCTAATTGGAAGAAAGACTAAAATCGATTTGCAATAATTGCAAAAAAAAAATTGCAATAGAAATTGAATTAAACGATTGGATGTGTGAAAATTTAAAAAATGGAACAGAAGAACATAAAATAAAATTACAAGAATTTTTTTATTCATTAAAATTTGCTGTTCGATTACACTTATTCTACCCATATCACCTAATTTGACATTTTATCTCAACCGTAAAATAAAAAATTACCCAAACTCACATAAAAAATACATAAAGTTTTATTTTATGTTGCGAAAGATTAAAAAAAAATAAACCTCAACAGTTTTTCAGGCATTAAAAAAAATTGGATTTCACATTATACTGAATATTGAAAAAGTAAATTGTGAATTTATTTCCGGCCTCCGGATGTGAATATGCAAATTGAAATTACGTTCTATATTAGAACATAAAAAAATTATTGATTTCTCATTTCGCAATTCCGGATATAAGAAGATAAAAATATGGTGAAAAAAAAAATTTAATTCCCGATCATCAGACATTGACCTCGGAAGAGCGTTCTCTTCGTTAATTAATAGTGCGACTGAATCAGCTCGTAACATGTTGTCTCTATAAATAAGAATAATTGTAAATCAAGCGAGTGTATCGTGCGAGAGGTTCGAGTGCGAAACGTTTCCACGCACACTCACAATCAGGCTCGCGCGACGAGCGAAGTGATAATCTCGTGTATTTAAAACGAATTACGTGTTTATATTTAAACATAACAAAAACACAAACAAAAATAACTTGGAGAAAACAATTTCAACAAAACAACAATAAACTTAAAAATTAAAGAGTAAAGTAAAGAATAAAAAATTGTTTGACAAATAGTTCGTAATTCTAATCTGATGAGGTCAACGTAATTAAAATACATGAAAATAAATAATATTTATTAATTAATAAAATGATAATGACTATTTGATCAGTTTAAGGTAATTAAAATACGTCAAAATACGTATTTCGTCACAGGTTCAACAAAACAACTTCAAAAAAACATTTTATGGAAAAATTCAAGACGAAAAAAATAAAAAAATGTTTAATTATTAATAAAATCATAATTTCATTCTGATTAGCGAGGAGTAATAAAAAGACGTCAAAACACGTATATCGTCAGAAAAAAAATTGAATAAAAACAAAAATGTACATAAAAATTGAGGATCTTAAAAACGAAAGAGGAAATGTGTAATGAATAACAAAAATTTAATTTCAATTTATGATCGAGATACGTCAAAATACGTCAGGATTCTATGAAAATGTTTGTAGTACGTATCAATGTCAACACCCCTGTATAATTATATTTGAATTTCTCAAGAATTTCTTAAATCTAATGTTCTCAATATTCGAGAAAAAAAATTATCGTTCTGTTACGAAGATATTCCTGTTGACATTTTTTATTTTTTAAAAAATGGCAAAGGTTACAAAAAAGGATGTCAACGCTCTCGATGACTTCGAGCTTTTTACCTCGTTCTTCGATTTATTGCAATTTATTGCAAACTCAACTTTTTGTGATTTTTCAAAAAAAATTGTCTTAAATAAATTTTTAACCCGACTGTACCTCGACGACTACCTTAATTTCTTTTTTCTTTTTAATTCTTTCCTGATCCTCTCTTATCGCGAGAAATTTTTCTCGCTCATCGTCGAGAATGCCCGAGAGAACAAAGGAGCCTCGGTGGAAACGACGAAGAGGAAAATTTGTGATTTTTCCTCTCCATTCTTCGTTGTTTACAATTGACTCGATCTCTCGTTTTTCACGCTCGTACCGAGCGAGTGGCGAGCGCCGTATGAGTTTCGAGCTCTCATTCAGGCAGAGAGAAAAATGAGGAATAAATGAGAGAAATAGAGAGAGAATGAAAAAAGAGAGAGAGAGAGATAAAGACGAAGATAAAAACATTGATGTCCCAGTTTGTTGATCGCAGAGCTACATAATATTCTTCTCTTCTGACACTCCGTATCGTAGCCTTACCAAAGATTATTGTATTCCAACCTCCTCTTATCAACGCCGATACAATAACCTGAGATGATTTATCATCGCAGATACGAAAAAAATGACGAAGAAATTAATTTCTTCCTTTTGGATTAGTCAAAAAAATTAGTGTCATTCACTTTTTGATTCATCGTTGTCTATTTTTACAGGAGGATAAAAATAAAAGTAGAAAAAGAAACATTTTCATATTTGTGATTTTGTAAATTTTGTATTTTCAGTGCCATTTTAAAATTAATCAAATACTGATAAGTTGTTCTATTTTTTATGAATTATGAATTTTTAATCATGATTTGAAAATTTTTTTCTTTGGGTAAAAGAGTTTTCTCAAATTGAGTAATTTTTCCCCTTCGGATAAGAGCAGATAGTCAAATTAGAGCCGTTCTCTTCTTTATTTAGTATTTTCTATTTTTCCTTTTTATTTTTACTCCCATTAAATTTCATGTTTTACGATAAGTATTTTTATTATTTTTAGATTAGATCTATACACCAGCTCAAAATTAAGCAAATATTAACTAAACGTTTCATCGATCATTTTACTGATGTTCTCAGCAATTGACACATTAATTATAATGAATATCAATTACAGTAATTATCTCATTAGTTTTTAGTAATTTTTTAAAAATTTTTTACGAGTAAAAAGAAAATTTATGATCCACAAAAAACGATTTTTAATCGCTACAAATTTTTCTCACGTTTCTTCGCGATTATCTTTTTGCACTCTTTTCGTGTTTTCCTTCGTGTCGAAAAAGGGCGTTCTCACGAATTCCGTAACCGGGCGATGCACACTCGAGACACTCGAGACTATAAATATAAATGTGTTCGCCTTGAGGTTAGCTTGCGCTTATAAAACCCGAAAGTAGCAGGATCAAACATCTTTATATACGAGCCAGAGTCGCTGAGAGAAAAAATATATAAGACGCGAAGAGAGCGAAACGGGTAGGGCGAAAAAATGTTAGATTGGTCATGTTTTACAATTCGAAGAAATTTTTCAACTTCCGAGGAACAAATTTGATGATGTTCGATCGAAAGTATTTGGATCTTCGTTCGAGGAAGCGGTCTCTCGCGTTTTTTTCATCCGATGTCACTTTTTTTCGAAGTAACATCACAAGGTTGCTACATCTATTTTTTTGTTTTTATTGACGACTCGTACGATAGCGTAAACGTTTCTTCTACTCGGCATCGAAATGGATCAGATGTTTAGATGGCATTTATCCAAATCACATGATCCTCTGACTCTCTGATATATCTGTATTATTAGCCATTCGCTTTTTCTTTAATGTTCTGATTCAATATTACATAAAATCCTTTCGAATAAAAAGTTCGTTTCGCATTTGTCAGTTCCAAAATTTTCTGAATTTTGATTTTTGGTAGGAGAAATTTATTCTGGATTTTTTAAGTCTATTTGAAATGAAAATATTCAAAATTTATAAAATTTTTAATATTTCGTTGATAATTTTTTTTTGCGCCCGATGATGTTTACAAGGAAAAAATTGACCCGTGATTTATACAATTGCTATTGTTTGTATTGAAATCGATGCCAAATATGCATTTACGTAGAAAGAGCGAGAGAGAGTAAGGAAAATAATAAAATTCGTCACAGGTAAGACGCGCGGTGAGAAAAATCTTGGCAGCGTTGTACTCGAGGAAATAGAAAAGTGATCGTTAAAATTGTTACGACATATTAAACGCGACAGTGTAAATAAATATGTATATCAATTTTCCTAACTCTGAAACGAAAATTTCGATTTTTACCCTAAAAAGCAAAAATTTGAGGATACGAAGAGAAAGAAGGATGACGGCTCAGAAATCTCGAACTGCAAATTAGGATTTTTCATACCACAGTTAAAATAATTTATTATGAAGTGAAACATACAATTTAAAAAATTCCTCTACAAAGTATCACTTTCAATTACATCAAGTTTTTTGAAATCTCAGATTCAAATAATCTTAGATGTGAAATCTTATCTTTGAAATAAAAATAAATCGGTATCTTCTGCGATTTATTTATGTTTTAAAACCAACATTTAAATTTTTAGTTGAAAAAAAAAGTATGCAACGCTTTTTTTACTCCATCTTAAATTTCCCTCATCAAAAAAGTCACGATATGATAGGAATAATAAATGAATTAAAAAACAATATAGCGCCGTGTCAAAAATCTCGATTTGCAAATTGCGATTTTTCGGTACACGCCTCGCATAATTGTTATCAAGTGGATCATTTGATTGAAAAATTCTTTTGCAAGATGGTATCACTTTTATTAGCGGAAGGAGATCTTTTCAACAATATCGCGAGCGACGAGACGCGAATGTCATTATCAATGTGTATTAATGATCCGTCAAGGACCACGCGAAGAGCCAGAGTAGGCGGTTTCACCGGCTTATCCGGAAAGACAATGAAGTTGAGAGAGATAGCGAGTATGCGTGAGAAAGATAGCGATAGCATCAGAGAGAGAGAGAAAGAGTGAGGACGAATTCGTGAACGAAGGGAATTGCGGGTGGGTGGTCGAAACGAGCCTCGTCACTCGCCGGAAGAAACGCGAATTTTCCTCGAGGGTATTATCACTGACAAGAGTGATCCACATTGCCCCGAATAATTCACATTCTGGAGTAAAATAACAAAAAATATTTTTTTCTGTTTTAAAAAATCGATAAATAAATATATAAATAAATAAAGAAATGAATAATTAGATAAATAGATTGATAAATAAATAAATAAGGGTTGAAGGACCCAGGTCGTCCATTTTCAGACCAAACGCAAACATCGTAAATATGCACGGAAATACGTGTATCATGAATAAATAAAGCAATTACTATTACCGCTACTACTACTAGGTACTACTACTAAATGAATAAACAAAAAAGGTGAAATTGTTGCCGTTCTGGTTTTCTTTGAGTGGTCGAAACGAGCGTCGTTACTGACCGGAATCGCGAATTTTCCTCGAGGGTATCATGACAAGAGTGATCCTCATTGCCCCGAATAACTCACGCTCTGAAATATTTATATCCGGAGTAAAACGACAAAATGTTTCATTCCCCTTCATGCAAAAGAATACTAAAAAGAAAATGTTTTCTCGGGTTGTGTCCTTCGTTCCCTTCAACGTCGAATGGTCAAAACGATCCTCATCACTCACCAAGAGAAACGGGAATTTTCCTCGAGGGTACAACACTGACGAGTGATCCTCATTGCCCCGACTGAAAGCTCCAAAATATATCTTTCGCTTTTCCTCATATAAAATAATATTAAAAACTCAATGATTGTCTCCCTCATCGCTTCGACGTTGAGTCGAAAAGTGAGAGACAAAACGGTCGTAAACGCTTTAAATCATCCTAGTCCGCGAGTGTAACATCTATTCGCTAGAATTTCGTAATACGCTTCTCGTGTCTCCGCACGAGACGAATAGAGGATAAAAAGAGCTCAAGAGTGATAGAGAGAGAAATAAAACTCTCGTAGTTTTACTGGTACCAATATACAGGCGTCGTATCGTCGAATTGCGACGTTTTGACGTTTCTATACGTTTCAATACAGGACGATTCAATCCAATCTGATATACTTTATGAGAGAATAATCCTCTCAGGAGCACACACCAGTGACGTTTTTTATTTCAACGATCGTTGCGAAAAGACGGTGCGGATCGTAAACTCGTTGGCTGTCAAACGTTGTGCGAGGTTCGCGCGAAACGCGATAGATGGCGCGTCGATCGTGACCTTGAGCGCGAGGCGCAACGCGATTGGCTCGTCCGCGTGCCGCTAGTGACCTTCGCGGCGACGCGCGGAAACGTTTCGGTAGTATAGCGTACCCGAACGCCGGTAAACGAAAGCGGCGTGATTAGATCGTGATTTTTCAAAGGTTCTTTTGGCACCGAGTCTCGAAAAATATCATTGACGAACGAAGTGCTGATTGATGAGTACACAGTAGTATTTTTTTTCTTCCTTTTTTTTTTTAAATTCTTTATCAATATTTATTCTGAACAGGCCTGTACGCGAAATCTACATTTCTAGGCGATACGTTTTATATACGATGCAGGGCTGACAGTTGCTGAACTGAAGCCGTTGGTAGTAGCAGTAACAGCAGCAGCTGACATTGCCCGTTAATGCGGATGAAATCGTGGTTTCGGATTAACGAGATAAAATTGACAGGGCGGAGCCTGCAACGGGAGGAGAGGGAGGGAGAACGAGAGAGATAGAGGCGAGAGAAGAAGAGAGAACGTGAGAAAGATGAAGATAAAACGTACAGTCGAAACTCGTTAATAAAGATCTTTTTCGAATTTTAATTCAAAATCGTATGTAAGTTGGAATTGAACTTTAAAATTGTACTCAAAATCGAGTGTGAAAATTGTATAAACAAATGATACAATCAATATTTGTTAATCCGTTTTTTCAAAATTTTTTTTCACAATTAAATCTTAGCTGACATTCACACAATAGAATTAAAAATCAAATGTGATAATGATGGAGATAAAAAAATATTTTTTTTTAGAATAAAATCAATTTAAAAATGTGCTAATTCTAATTTTTTCAATTTTCATTTTTAATCAAAAACCGAGCTGGAATTTAAGTTGAAAATTTTTTTTAAATAAACATCAAAGATAAAAGACATTAAAAACTCGTTAATTGAATTTTCTCTACATTTTACTTGAAAATACTTCAAAATGAAAGTCAAGTGGGATTCAAAATTTAAGTACAAAATTCAATTATACTCGATGCTAATTTTTTGCTACCTCACCACGATCGTCATCGACTGATCTCGCTCAAGGTCTGAAAACGCAGCGATAGACTGCTCTAACACACGTAATGGTAAAAATCAGAGAAACATTTTTTTGACAGGTTAACGGTAACGGGATGGGACTGTAAAAGTGCGCTCCAGTTGAAAAAGAGGCAAATAGTCGAGTGAGGTCTCCGCGTTGACGCGAGAGGCTCGCACATAGCAAAACGTGGGGGCCCGATGAGTGAACCCCTTCCTGGCTGATCTATATTAATGACAGCCGAGATCAAGCCCGGAAAGGAAATACGAAAAAAAAATGAAGACAAAACTTCCTACGAAAGAGAGAAAAAATCAGAGAGGACGACCACTTTTATAAATCTAAAGTTGAGGTCACACTCGTATACTCTTGAAGAAAAGAAAAAAAAATCTCGACATCGAGAACCAGAACAAGAATGCAGAAAAAATTTCAGGAACAATATTTTTTTATATATCTGCTGAATTGCACGAAAAAAATTTTAATTGTTATTAAATTGTACATTAAATATTAAATCATATAGATAGAATATATACAAAAATCTCAGATGCAACATTTTTTCATTTATCATATAAATCAAAAGAGAAAAGTATTTTAAAAAAATGTTATTAAATTGTAAGCTGTAAACTAAAAGGTAGAAAAAATTCTCAGGAGCTATATTTTTTAATTTATCGTCTGAATCATGCGAAAAAAAAATTCTTTAAAAAAATCGTTATTGATGAAAAAATTTTCTGTATAAATATCATTGTCCAAAATTGTGTGTAGTATGAAAAAATAACAGGAATTTTTATTATAAACGCTCATTCTAAGATCTGCAACGAGGTAAAAAAGTCACGTGTTTTTGGTGAGTATATTTATACGAATCTAGTCAGTGTACGACCTTGAATTTTTTTTCACGTGTTACGTGCATTCCCCTTTGGTAAACACACGCCTGAAATCTATGCCTTTCTTCCTCTCGATTTTTTTTCACATGCGGACCGTTCTCAAAGCGAGGAGGGAAGACTTTTTATTTTTCTCGTCTCCCTGTGAGTTACGAATACCCTTCTTCCCCTCATTAAGAAATGCGATTGCATAATACAACCTTTTTACAGAGTAAAAAAACTGTATGGAATCAAGAGACGCGGTAGCGGCTCGACGCCAAGTATGAAAGAAAAAGAAAATATAAAAATTTTTTGCATGGATTCGACAATTGAAAATTGGCGTGTATGGGTAAATTTAGTCGCTCGAAGAAGAATTTTCAATCAATGTATGAAAATAAATCTACCCGTACAACAAATTTTTAATTGTCGAATCGATGCAAAAATTTTTATATTTTTTTCACTTGGTTAAAAAATGATTTCATATAATTTTTGTAACAACTCTTTCATTACCTGGCGAAACTTTTTTACTTTGAAAAAAATTTTTTTTAAGATTTCAAATACCAAATATTTTTATTTATAGAAATAAACATACAATATGAAAAAACATTTTAAAAAATGAATAAATAATTTGCAATTACTTGGAATAAAATTAATTTTAACTTAAAAAATCCTAAAAAATGTGAAATATTTTTATTTGCAAATACATACTAAAAATTCAAATTTTGCGTAAAAAAAGCGCGCTCAATAATAAGAAATCGAAAACTGACAAATTTCAAAGAATGCGAAGAAAATACTTTCATCCGCAGGTGAACGTAATTTACAATTCCGAAAAAATAAACTTGTCAGAAAAAAAAACAAAAAAAAGGCAAATAAATCGCGACCTGTCAAATCTCGAACCTTTCATTAATTGCATTAATTACCGTCATCAGGATCGTATCGAATAAGCAAATCTTATCGAGATAAAGAAAAACATGACCGTGATAGGAAATCAAGATTCGCATTTTTTTCCGAACTATCGCCGGTGTATTTTTTTAATAGCTTTTTTGTCGCAGTGATACATCAAAGTGTAAAGAAAGAGAGAAAAATAGAGGCAAAACGTTACCATAGTTCCGATCAAATCCAAGGTCCGATTGAAACCGTTTAAATCCCATGAGCGAGCAAATTAATATCGATAACAAATATTTATCTCGAAAGCGAATCATTCACTGTGCGGTGACCGGTCATTCACTGGATTCTTCTCTCTCTCTCTCTTTCTCTTTCTTTCTTTCTCTCTCTCGCTCTTTCTCTCTTTCTCTCACTCCTTTACCATCCGTCCTATAAACACTCTCGCAAACGCGCACACATTTGCACAGAACAAATATATACTTTATTTACCGCCAGATCTAATAAACGTCCTCGCGATTATTTTTCGCTTCGTTATAACCTCGTTCACCGACAAATTTTTGTTCTCTTATCGTAGTCACAATATATCGAAGGCATTCAACACGTTATCCCTCTCTCGCGCTTTCTCACTCGCGTATTCGGGATTCTGGGTAATCTCTGGGAGGAGTCGCCATGGAGCGCGAGAGTCGTTTAGAGAGAGAGCGAGAGAGGGAAAGGTCAAAAAAAGTGAATTTTTCGTTCATCCGAAAATTCTCGAAGGTATAAAAAAATGAAAAAATAAAATAAATAAACGCGAAGCTCGTGTCAATTCCGTGGGAAAATCAACCCCGACATGAGTCTCGAGAGCGAAATACGTTCTTAACACGCGAAAAACGTACCACCGACACCCCCGTAATAAAGCTCGAGACCAACTCCCGCCGATCGATTCGAGTCTTCCGATCTCCTCCTCCCGCTCTCGCTCCCTCGCAACTCTTTCTCTCTTCTGCGCTCCTCACACGCACGCTCGTTCTCTCTCTCCCTCTCTCTCACGCCACAGCTGTAACCGAGTCTGTATAAAGCACGATTTAACCCCCCCGACTGTGATTTTACGTTAAAATCCAATCGAGAAATAACGCACGGGCCAGTCGGCCGACGTCGCGCAAAACGAGAAACATCACGAACGCGCGGGCGCAAACACGTATCACAATACAACGCACAGTTTTAGGGCTAGCCCGCGGACGAAAAGCCGAATAATTGGCACTGGGAACACTGACACGGAATTACTATATATATTTATTTTTCAATGTATTCGTATATACATATATGCAGATATATATATATTATATGTACATATAAATACACACATACACACGTAAATAAACACACAAATATGTGTGGATGTTTATTATCACGTACGTGTACAAAGAACTTTGTGTGCGCGCACACGTATAGATATTTCTTTCTCTCTCGATCTCTCTCTCTCTCTCTATCCTTCTCCCTTGTCGTATAATAGCTTCGATGCACCAAGAGTGACGGCGAATCCGCCAGGGCACCAGTTAAAACACCAGCTAAGATTGTGAAACACTTCTTCGTCGGATATAGCGTTGCTCGGTATCTCGTGTGCGTATATTTACAAGTATGTGTACAGGTGCAGGCGAGGCGTGCGATAGGGAATAAAAATACGTGTTATAACCACCAAAATCACGGTTTGGGTATTACGGATTACGGGGATCGGGGGTACTACGTGCAACGAAACACGAAACCTACCTCGAACATTGTATTCGCAGTTGAGGATCAATTTATCAGCCAGGAACATGCCAACGCACTCGTTTCAGGGCTCGGAGTCTTCTTCACGGCTCGATTTTGACTTTTTCCTTCGCGTATCGCTCGTTCTTTTATTCTTTCTCATTCACGAGACCGATGTCAGTCCTTGGCCTGGCGTCATCTCACTGCACAAACTTCGCGACGTGCAATATTATCGGCATCCCCGTAGTCGAAGAACACTGCGCGCCTCTCCCTCCGCGATTCTATATAACAATGTGCACTTTTTTTTTCTCTTCTCGTTTCCTTCTTTTCTCCGTTCTACCGGGTGTACACACTGAGAAAACTCGCGAGTGTGTTGCGCGCTGCTGCTGCAAATGTCCGAAGTGTAATGAGAAAACACCGAGCGAGAAGGAAAGAGAATAGGCAGTGAGTGGAGGGGATGACTGATCGACCGGCATTTGTTACCGACTGAGAGGCTCAGGTTCCTCTTTACGTGAGCCTGGATCGTCGCCGTAAGATGGCGCGCGGATACTTTCGACCCGGGAATTACGATTTTTCTTTTCGGCTCAACTTTTTTCAACTTTATTTCTTTTTCATTGATAAACATTTATTAATCGTTGACCTCACACGTTACCCCATCGCAAAAACTTCGTGATTGCATATATCAGAATCTCCAAAGTCGAGAAAATATTAAAATTTTACAAAACGATTATACATTTATTTATGTTCAATGTACAGGTTTTTTTCTTTTGTTTATCCCAATCATTTGGAGTGACGTGCGCACTGAGAAAACGCTGAGAAAAATAAAAAGAGAAAATCAGCTGACGGGAGTGGATAGTGAGTTGCCATTCGTTATTTGTTTATTTTTGCTTATCGACCGAGCAGAGTGCGTTCCTCTATTATGAGCTTATTGAGAAGACCACAAGATGGCGCACAATTACTTTTTTCCAGCCTCGCCGAGAATAAATAACCATTCTTCGTAATCGCATGCCGACTGTCGCCGCTAGAGGACGGACGTGATCAAAAAATTGACAGAGATCGTTTCCCGTAGTTTATATCCACGTAAATTATCTCCTTCCAGGTGAATTAAGGTTTCGAGAGGAAAAATACATCGAGATGATTGTACACGACGAAGCGTACTATCGGAGTCGAATGCCGGTTAAAGATCTCGGGCCATTGGGAAATTTTTTGCGATTTATTTGGGACAAGGACAGAAAAGCCTTTCTAGATCGTACAGCAAAAGATTGGGGTAAAATTTGTTTAATCATATCAATAATTATCGAGACAGTGATAAAAATACTGAAAACAATATTTTTTAAATCGTTTTTTAGGACTTCTTGGACTCTTTTATCTTTGCTTCTTCGGCGTTCTCTTCTCCCTCTTCGCCCTCCAGATGTGGATAGCTCTCGCTTTCGTCGGAAATCTCGAAAAGCCTTACATGCAACACAGCAGCAGAATCTTAGATAGCAACGTCTTCGGAACGAGTGCCAGATCGTTTATGCGAACAACATTTATCGCTTTTGACAATCCAGGTTGAATTTCCTGAACGAAAAAAGTTATCGAACGAATTCTTTCGTTTTTCTGTCCATAATTTCAGGCTTGGGATTCACACCGAATGTTTTGACCCCCATGAGCTCGCCTATCATCTGGGTCAGCAATTCCCATCACAAGTCAAAAGCAGAGAGATATATCAGGGCGATAACGAAATTCATTGATGGTGGGAATGATAAAATGTATTTACATAGAAAAAAAATGTGATATGTTAAAACGACGCTTTTCGAATTACTCGTGTAATTGTGTATGTAATAATTTGAAGAAAAACATAATTTTCTACGAAAATCTAATTCCACCTTGCAGGACATAAAAAAAGTAAAGCTCTGTATGACCCGAATTGTGAACCGGGAAAATATCGAAGTCCTTTCAGTACGAAACCTTGTTTCTTCGACACGAGCGTTCTCGGCCCTTGTTCAACGCCCCCTTACGGATATGCAAAACCCTACATGCCTTGTGTTCTCCTCAAATTTAACAAAGTACAAAAAATACGATGAAATTTTTCTTTTTTACTTTTTCAGGATTTTTTGATTATTTATTTTTTCGATCTTTGTATTCTTGAGAGTTATTTTTATTTTTCGTCATTCTGTTCACAGAGGTTCGATTGGTTTCCAGTTTATTACAATCAGACGTCCGATTTGCCTGAAATAATGCCGTACAGTCTGCGAACAATTATCAGATCGTCTCAAAGGGTATAAACTTTGCACGACACAAATAAGAACAATTCATCGAGCGATGAATACCGCGAGATAAGAAATTATCCGTAAATTATAGCCTCAAGTCTGGCTGTCGTGCGCCGGAGCGACGAACGTTGACAAAGAGCACATCGGCGAGATAGAATATTATCCAACTCCTGGATTTCCGGTTGAATTTTTTCCATTTCGCGGCCACCCCGATTACATGTCTCCTGTTGTTGCCATGATGTTCAAAAACATCACGGGTGAGAATTTAAAAAAAAAATTCATTTTTTTTAAATTAAGTAAAGTAAATTTAAAAAAAAAATTCATTTTTTTAAAAATTATTTTATTTATAATAATTTAATATAATAATATATAATAAAATATAATAAAAAATAAATAATTTAAAAAAAAATTCATTTTTTTTAAATTACGATAATTATCATTTTCGATGGTAATTTGTGAATTTTTTATCTGATTGTTTTCAATTTTTTTTATGCGTCACGTTAACAGTCAAATTAATTTGAACAATTTCAACAACCGGTATTTCCTGAACGATTGAATTCAGTACGAAAGTTTTTTATTTCTTGTTAAATTATCAAAATGCTGAATTGTTTTAATTGACAGTTGGCAGACTCATCACCGTCGAATGCACAGTCTGGGCTCACAACATTGGCCAGGACCGTGGCTACTGCCTCGATTTCCAAATTATAATTGGACCATGAAAAAAAAAACCAAGCCAAGACGTAATACAGGATATGGTTGATTTTTTGACAACTTGAGTCATTTCTGTCAACCAGATTCTCAAACGTGATAAAAACAGGAACATACGCTCATGGAATTTTTTTCCAGACTCATCCAGTTATTTTTTGCCCACCTACTGTTTAAGTTCGGATTCGACAGAAGTTTACTATCAGCAAAGAGATTAAACCCGGATCGTTCTCATCGCGACAAAAATTCTGATAATGCCGACGATAAATTATCACAAGAGATACGAAACGACTTTTATGTTCATTGCTTCGTATTAATCATTTTCAATTCGAATGAATAAACATTGTACAAGTTTTATTATCGTTTCATCTTGAAATAAGTGGGAAAGAATTGTCATATTCCGGTAAATTCCGAAGGAAAAATCAAAAATGAGGAGAAATCATTTTTTCCACGATTCTAATTCTCGAATTTTCTGCTGACATTCCTTTCAGCTCTACGATTCTTGATGACACCGTACAGGTTACCTTTCCACCTCGGATTTCCGATATTAATATGCGTTTGTCTCGCGACGTGTCGCGTCGAGCGCGAATTGCGCAACCCGCGCGTCCAGACACCGCGTGTGTTTTTCTCTTGGGTAACCGCATCGGAAACGATAGAATTATCGTGTATCGATGAAGGAATAAAAAAAAAGAAAACCAACTCGTAATAACTAAGATTCGACTGAGACGTACTCAACAAGGATAGATCTCTCTAATCCGATTTCTTCCAAGACGATTCACCGAGAAACATATTTTTTCTCACCTCACTCACCCGTTTTGTCTACTCACGTGTAAAATTCTTACAAATGTACTGGAATTATACAAACATTTGAGGAGAATTTGTGTCACGATATAATTCACAGTTTGGATCAAATTTTTTTTTTCGCGATTATAAAAACATAAAAGAAAAACTTTTTAAATTTTTGTTTTGACACTGAAAAAAATTCATAAAATAATATTGTTTGTGATTGTATTTTAAAATAACATACATTTTAGGAATCAATCGATTATGTCGACCAAAAATGTCGATTTCATATGATTTGCATTTTTTTATAAAAACCTGTGCAGCTTGAACAATTCTTATCAGATCAAAATCAGACAGGACTCATTCGATAGTTAATTAAATTAGCTACAAAGATTTTTTTTAAGTTTGAAATAAAAGAATTTGCGACTAAACGAGCGAAAAATAAAAATGTCCCACTTCATGTAGCGCGCACTGTATACTCCAAGTCAAATCAAAATATAATATTGACAGTAACTATAAAATGTTGAAAAATATCTTCTAAATAACTATGAAGTGTCCTTGGATACAATTTTATCGCAGTTATTTGAAATTACTACAAAATTTGTCTAAATTTAAAAAAAAATAACAATAATAATAAATGAGACTCGAACACGTATTATAAGTACGATTTGCTCAAATTTCATTGCACCATTTTTGACATTTAACAAAAGATTCGATATACATAAAATTTCTTATGGAGAAAGAGAAAGAGCCGGAAGACGCCATTTTCCTCCAAAATGTAAGTGGGATGTGCACTCTCTCCGCAATTGACGAGTATTCTCGAGAGCTCATTCTTATCTCTCATATCTTTTCATTTCCTCAACATAAAAGTAAATGAATCGAGTTAGCGGACAATTACGAACATCCATGAATTTTTGTCTCGCACGAGCCAGAAAAAATTGGTTTTTGGTCCGGATATTTTCGTTTCAGTTCAACAGGCGAGAAAGAAATTATATTTCAATCCTCGGTACACACCGGATCATATTTTGGATCGTGAATTTCGACGCTTTACCCTCTGCAACGCACGTGAGACGAAAAACCGGTTTGCCTTTTGTCTAACCTCGCTGTTGTTTTTTTTTATAACCTTCTTATACGCATATTCATTTCCTCACTTCATTACGCGTTTCGGAGATCGAAGAGGTGTCCCTCAAGGCCATTTTCTATGTAACTCGTTCGAAACTCGAAAAATAAACAAACGAAATCGTCAACGGAACGAACGAAAAACACACGGAGTTGTGAAAGTAAAAAGAGATTCGGTGATGAAAGAAAATCGACGAGAGAAAAAAAAAGGTCGGGGGAAGTTCGAGGTACGAAAGAGAGAGCGAGCAATTTCGATATCAGAATACAACTCTCGTCGGAGCGAGACAGACCGAGCGCGAGCGAAACCGTAAAACTCGCGACGTTGTTGCTTTGAGAGCAGTCAGCAGTGTGCTTTCGGCAATAGTCGCCGATAGATCGGCCATCTAGCGCGCGCGTTCGCGTCGCCTCGAACCTCGCGTGTTCCCAACTTAGAACAGAGTCTTCCACCTTTTTTCGTTAAACATTGAGTAAAAAAAATCAGTGTCATTGAATAACGTGCGATTCTTAAACTCCCGAATGTCTTTGGTGACCGCTGGACGGTTTTCAAAATATTAATATTATTACTCCGAGATAAAAACAGAGGATTGAAAAATTGGTGTTGAGAATTTTTGAAGAATTTTTATTTCGAACGAAAAAATATATAACCGTTTTGAAACTTTGGAGAGAAAAAATTTAAGATAAAAAAGAGATTATCAAAAGTGAAAGTGATATTTAAATCTACTTGTATCGAGTTATTTTTGAGGCTACATTCCTTTTACGATGAGTGATCCAAAAAAAGACTCGCAGAATGGGAAATACACGGTGGACGATTATATGCGAGTTCCCGATAACAAGTCTCGATGGGAGAGGATGAGAGATGCGCTTTACAATCCGAAAGAGCACACGTTCTTAGGAAAAACGAGCAAACAATGGGGTAAGTTTGGTTCGAAGAAAAATTTATTTTCCTTCATTTTTCAGTAATGAAATTGAACGAAAATTTTTCTCAGACGCGATTTGTAGTTATATAACGAAACTAGAACGCTTTTTCGATGGGAATTCATGACGCTAATCACGCGGACGAGCGTCTTTGCGCGTGTGTGTTTAAATATACACTTATCTGCAATTTTAAGCAAACACAAATATACGATTCGCGGCGAATCAACGTCGCCTCGGCATTTGATAGTGAGTAAGGAAAATGAAAACTCGATGAGATGCTGATAAATTAAAAATAGAATTAAAACGAAGCGTCTTATTCTTCGTTTAAAAAAAATGAAAAGACAATTTTCAACGAAACGTCAACAGTTCGCGATGCTAGTCACGTGATCGCTCGCTGTCTGTGTATTTACTTCGGAGTCGCTGGAATTCGTTTCTCATGACACTGAAAATAATTTTAGCGTTTCCGATTCGTAAAAAAATCTGTGGATGGACTTATAGAAATGTTTTTTTCCTTTTTTGGAAGAAATATGCCGTTCACGTGTTTGGAAATCTTGATAAGTGTGGAGCGTTTCCAGCGAAGTAATTTTTTTCGTTCTCTCTGGTTCTTGAAAACATTGCTTGGCAGACGACCACTAATTTTTTTTTTTATCGTAACTCTGGACCATCTGTTGGAACGATAAATCTACTTCGCGTTTCACAAGAGAACTTTTTAAATAGCATTCAAGTTTTTTACTCTTCGAACTTTTTATTGATTGATAGTTGGATTATTTTTTTGGATTGTTCATGTAACAACGAGATAAATTTTCACGCACGTTATATTTTTAATTTATAAAATGTTTAAACAAATAAATGCTAGAAAATATTTTTAAAAAAAATTGTTGTATTATTTTTTTGTATTGTTAATGTAACAACAAGATAAATTTTCACGCACGTTATATTTTTAATTTATAAAATGTTTAAACAAATAAATGCTAGGAAAAATTAAAAAATTGTTTATTCGTACTTTTTTTCATTTCTATCAATGTTGGTCGATTTTTTCCCACAAAGACTTTTCTGTATTTCGCTAATTTTGTTGAGAGTCTCGTTTCTAGTGAATTTGTGTGAATTGCATCAAAAAGGGAGCTGCGGTATGGATATTGGGATAATTTGCAAGCAACGCGAGAACCGCGCGAACAAAACGTGTCTCGACTAAGAAAAAAAAAATTTCCCGTGACAATGAATACCGTGTCATGTCATTCTGCGATAAAATACCATTACCATTTATTTCTATCCACGTAAACATTGCGCAAACGTTACAATTTAAAACTCAAAAACAATTCCACTTTGGAAAAAAAAATTTAGCACGGCCAAATTAAACTTTTTCGCAAAAAAAGTAAACACGTTCCAATTAGAACAATTATAAACGGACTGAGCAGTAAATACTGTTCGCGGCAAATGAAGTGTACAAGTAGAAAAAAAAATTTACATTTTTTTACGCTTAGGAATATCAACTCGATACGAGAATGTCAAAAGTTACGAATTCACGGAAAAAAAATCTTCTTGACGAAGGAATTACGAAAATTCGAGGAATAAAGAAAAAGAATAAAAAAGAACGAGGAATATAAAAAGGATTTCTTGACGGAAGTGGTCACAATTTCATTCTGAATTTGGAAGGGTCGATGCCAATCAATTTTTCCCATTTCCCCCTCTCGGTCTTTTGTTTGTGATTATCGGCGCTCCCCAAGCCTTTTCCTCTCTCTGATGGAAATTCGTGTGGACGAAAAAAGCACGACGGACGATCAAAGCCTGCGATAATTTATTCACGGTGAATAATAAAGATAATAATGAAAAAATGACGAGCCAAAAACTCGAACGCAAGCCCTCCATTCTCAAAATTATTTCTCCATTTCGTATTTCCATTATGCAAAGTAAGAAAATACGCAGTCAAAGATAATATTTCCTTCAATTATTTATTTTTTCTAACCATTTTTTTTTATTTTTATTTTATTTTTTTAGGGCTTTTCCTCTCCACCACTTCGTTATGATTATTTTTTTTATTGCAACAAAATGAAAAACATGATACAAGATTTAGTTTCGTTGATTGAACTTTTTCTAATGCACATTTTTTATTTTTTTTTATTTGATGTTTTTTTTGAAATTTTTTTTTATTCCTCGTTTATGATTTCGATTATTTGAAATGTCGCATGTTTCGGCGTAATTCGAGTATAATTCTATTAACGTAAAATCGTCACCGCAATTAAATTGAGTCTTTCATTCTTTTACCCTTTGTCGAAGGAGCGTTCTAATCTCGCGTGAATGTCACTCGATCACGCACTTTTTTCGTTTTCCTTTTATCTTGAGTCAACGACCTGATTCTTTGAATTTGGATTTTTTAAAGAAAAGTATAACATTTTATTTTTACTACGTAATAAATTGAAGCCGTTTTATTATATTATATGGATGTAGATTTATATCAATGTTCTTATTCTTTCGATTCGTGTTCATTTCATAAATAAATTAAATTTGACTTCAATTGAGAAAGACATTGAACAATTTTTATCGTGATTTTTTTATAGAGTTGGATTTATATCGACTTCAATTTTGTTTACATTTTGATTTAAAATTTCGTGCAAATGCCAAGTTATTAATTTTACCATAGTAAAATTACTATAGCAAAAACTCATTTTTAGTATAGTAAAAATGTGTTGCTCATTCCTTGATTCATTCACTATCCCTATTTTTACTATTATTATATTATTACTAAAAAACATTCAACAAGCTGAATACAAATTATTTACTAATAAGGAATTTTTGTATAAATTTTTCGTGAATTTCAAATTGTTAATTTTTCTAATAATACGTTGATGAATCCTCAAAAGAAAGTTGTACTTTAATCCAAGAGTTAGCAATTACTCACGATACGTGGGCAAGGCCTGCAAACATTGGGCTCAATACATACGACCGAACGTGTCTATACACCGATTCATTTATTCGTACAAAAAGGGTGTCCGGATAATTAAGATTTCGAATCCAAAATAGTCACAGACCTCAAGGTAAAGAAAAGCATTAATAACAAATTACATAAATAAAAATATCGATGATATAATCGACGATGATAAATTCGATCACACCGGCTTGTCTAAACAACTTTTGCGATGTCATGGTCACAACGTCATAACGACATCAAAACCAAACAAAGGGCATCGAGCCATTAATAATATTCCTGTTCTCGTTCATATCAAGAATTCCAGAATTCCGGTTTCCTATTCTCTGATGAGTTTAATTATAACATGACGATGAAAATATACAAAAATTTTACGTATTGTTAAAATTTGTTTACTTCTTGTATACAGAGATATACAGAAATTTTTGTGGATATAATAAAATAATGAAGATACGTAAAAATGTGGTATATTTTTGAAAAATTTTCACGAATTCAAATAATACTTGAATAATAATGAATGAATACAAAAATTCTAAGCGTTGAATTTTTTTAACGAAAATTCGTATGCAAGGATGTATCAAAGTTTTAACGAATTCAATTATTCGTACATGTACATCAATAAATACCAATAAAAATAAATAAAATTCATAATAATAATAAAAATAATTTCAATAAAATAAAGAAATTGCAACAAAATTTGAAAAAAGATAGCTGAAATTATTTCAGGACACCTTGTATAGAAGGATGTACGGAAAAGTAGGGTAAGGGAAGCAAACTGAAGAGACAAATTAATTTTATCGAAGCCTCGACGTCTTTTTTCTGTTCACTCCTTTTGCGTCAACGATAAAACCAATATATTCGTAAAAAAAAAGAAAAAAAATTTTATCGATTATTTACCACTAAAGAACTATTTTCACCTTTCTTATATTTTTTAAATTCTTTGCAAATGTATTTATTATTTTATTTCAATATACTAATGTACTTTTATTAATTTTAGCATATTTTTCTCAGTGCAGTTCGATTGTGTAGTTATTCTAACAATTGAAACTTCGAAGCAAAAAAATCGTTGTAACGAGAGATCGTAACCTGCTCGCGGCCTCTGCGAGTCTTTGTCTGGTATCGAGTATCGTGACGAGGTATCTGGATCTCCCTCAAGCGAAAGAGAAGTCCTGGTAGTGAAGAGTAAAAAAAGAGCAAAAAAAACAATAAAAAAAGCACATGTTGATATTCGAGATTTCGATAGGAGACATTGGATTTTCATTATGAAACCAAAGTTCTTTTGTATTTACTAGTGAATGAGATATTTTCTTTTCATTTTTCGATGAGACATTATCGATCTAGAAATTTTTTAAAAATTTTTTAATCTTCGAAAATAAAAAAATAAAAAAACGATCTTCTAAAAATCTTAAAATATCTGAAATTTTGACAAGCGAAATTTTTACAATAGAAATTTTTTAAAAATTTTTTGATCTTCGAAAATAAAAAAATAAAAAAACGATCTTCTAAAAATCTTAAAATATCTGAGTTTTTGACAAATTTTTTCTAAATGTAAAAATTCACATATTTAAATATTAGATTCATCTAAAATATCTTAACACTTTTTTTCTAAACATCAAATTCGATTTAAGTTAAAACTATTTGATTTAAATTGGATTAAAACGTATTTAAAATTTTTATCTGTGAATCTCGAAATTCGACCAACGAATCACGAGCTGAAAACCGTGAAGAGCTTTTCCGTCAAACTTCCTAAAATCTACGGTTATATATAAATCTCACGATCACTCATTTAGCGTCGAACGCGCACGAATCACTGAAATTTCTAAACTTAGATTATTTTTTTTCCATTTTTAACTGATGGCTGATCGCCAAGCACGCGGACATTTCAAGACGAACGTAAACAAGATACGAGAAATCGAAAAGCACTCAGCTTCATGATAAAATTCGCGACCTAATCGCCGACCGGGGCGCCATCTGACGAGAAAGCTCGAAAGCTCGCGTCAGCGAGAATTATCGACATTCTCACTTTATCTTCGGTCGCTCCAATTTAAATCTTCTTCTTTATTCATGCTTTCAGGTATCACTGGGCTCTTTTACCTCGTATTTTTCAGCTGCCTCGCCGTCTTCTGCGCCTTATGCTATCAGGGGTTGATGGCCACTCTGAGTCTAGAGAAGCCAAGATGGACGCTCGACAGCAGCTTGATAGGAACGAATCCTGGTGAGGATTAAAACAATCGAAATTATGATAACGATACGAATAATTACAACGATCCAAATCATAATTAAAATACGAACAATGATAAAAATGGAAATCATTATTATAACACAAATAATGATTAACCTAACTTTTTGATGTTTTTGTAATTCCACATAATTTAGGGTAGAGGGGGGGGGGGGCAAAATGGGGTACTTAAGAAAAATGTCCGATTCCAAGGGTTTAAATATGCTGAATTTTTTGTTTTTTAATCACAATTGAAGGAAA